>VUQR01037058.1:0-11642 GCA_015108515.1 Hemichromis elongatus
AGTAACTGAGTAGATGATCTTAATGCTCTGGCAGGAACATACGATTTAAGGAGTTCGCTAAGGTAGCTCGGTGCTGTGTTGTTGGTAATTTTAAACGTAAGCAGCAGTATTTTACATTGGATGCGGTATTTAATGGGTAGCCAATGCAGGTCAGCTAGAACAGGGGTGATACAGGCAAACTTCCCAGTTCTGGTCAGAATGCGTGCCGCAGCACTTTGGAAATACAGCGAGTTGCAGTAATCCAGCCTAGAGGTCACAAAGGTGTGGGTGAGCTGTGCTGGAACATGCAGAACATGGGTTTAAATGTTAAACAGATTTCTTCAAGTCAAAGACTGTTGCATATAATTACATTTTCTGCTTGATTCATTAAGTTAAAAAAAAACTAAAACTAAATAGTTTTAAAACTATTAAAACAAGTTTAAAAAAATATATGATGGAAGACCTGTAGGTGGCACGGTGTCTGGGGTGGAGTTTGTATCAGTGTAAGCCAGCTTACATCTACTCCCATTCTGAAAATAAAATGTTTGTTTTGGCCTGCTCCAAAATCGAGAAATCCTTTAAAAAAAAAAATCTGTCATTTCTCACAACTTTAAACCCACAACCTCACCTTCTTTTTTCCCCCAGATTTGTTTTTAATCTTAGGATGTTAAAGCTCACACTTGGTTTACATGAGAGGGAGTTGCTCTGAATGCAAAGGATAAGTTGCTTCTTCAGGCGAAAGAGTTTAAGATTTGCTTGAACTGATGTAGCATCTGAAATGATGCCCCTTTATCGAGCCTGTCTAGGGAGGATAAACTGGAATCATTTCTGTTAAAAGGGAATGTTAATAGGTGGGTCTTAAGACTTATCTAACAATTTACTGCTCAGCCTCTCAGTTATGGTCATGAGCTTTGAAACTAAGAGAATGAGACATTAATTAAACATATGTAAACATATACAACATATGCTCTTTCTGAAACAGTGTAAATAGAAAATGTTTTGAATTCCTTCTGTAAAAATCTTTAAATCTAAGCACTGACCTGCTATAGACCAGCAAACCTTCTCTGGTATGTTGTCTTTTTGTCTATGGTGTTCAAAGTTTCTTTTTTCAGACGTCTGCTGTTAATGTCGGGTCTGCTTTTGCATATAGAGTTACTGTATGTACTGCATATAAAATCACAGTTGGAGAGAAGGGGCCATTTCTCTCTTATGTGCATGATGACTAAGCAATTCTCAAGCTACCGTGTACTTCATCACAAGTCTTTATGGTAGTTTGTTTCATTTTTTCTAATTTGTTACACCCTTTTTCACTTGAAGATACAAGATTTTTATTTGCCCAGGACCAACAGTCCACGCACATTGGAATTCGTGTGCAGAGCTTTCCGGGTCAATTCGAACTTTTTTACAATATAAAAACAGAGCAGCTAAAAAAGAAAGTTAGAAATAAAGTAAGGAGTGGAGCAATCATATTATTTGCTATATACCAGAAAAAACTGTACAGAGAGTTTGACATACACTACTTCACAGCCTAGAGATTATGAGAACTACATACAAAACAAGCCGATAATCGTTTTAATTTAAACCAAACTTGACCAACATCCATTCAGTAACTGTGACATCAGCCTGCTGAGTTTACCATGCCTCACCTCAGACACCACTGACTCAGCATACTGTGATTATAAAAGCTTTAAAAGGACAATACTGCACAGACTGGCCAAAGAACTACGACAACTTCCTTTGTACATCTTTAGAAAGAGGAACCAAGCAAAATAAAGCCAGCTGTATCATGTATGTTGGATTTTGACACTGCCTGCACACCGATGAGTTTACTGCCTTTTATAAAATATTTTGATCATGAACCTTGTGACAAAATAATCGAGCACCCAAAGCAATGTCCTATTTTTCCATTTTTGTTTGTGTCTAAAGCAGTTTTTAAAAAACACATTCATTAATTTTATGGTTCCATTTCTCACTGAGACAGATTTTTGGCTCAAGCGTTATCCTAGAATACTTATTTAGGATAAGTGGCCTGTTTCACAGACAACAGAACATTTAGCCAATATTCATTTTAAATTAATGTGAATCACATGGGGTTTTGTGGTTGTGCAGGGCAACAAGGCCCCAAAACCCTGCATTCCTGTTTTACCCAGTTCTCTGACTATATTCAGGGCACAGTACCATCTGAATGTCACATGAAAAATGTATTTTCGTTGAGCAATTATCCATTTGAGTGTGAAGTACAGCGCTCAAAGGCACGCGGCGAATTTCTTGTAAACATGCTACATAGAAGCGATTCTTGTTTGAGGGGTGAAAGATGGGCTAAGAAAAACTGCAAGTTTACAAAAAGATCCTCATGATAACCTCACCCTAAAACGGACTGGCAATGGGTGAAAGCCATTTCCTTTCCTAAACACAGTGACACAGAAGCTCTGGTGACATGTAGATGAATGCGAGGGTTCCTCAGAAACTTCCCCGAGGGCTTAGCTATTTCTTCTTGTCCTGACATGCTTCTTTAATAATTTAGAGCATGTACACGGTGCAGTAACTTGGTGGTAACCAGCTATCAGTGAGTCAGAGTCAATAGTTTGGTGATTATGCCTGCCAGCTAAATGATTGCATTCTCACCTTCTTAGCTACTGTTGCAAAAAATTTTAATTCACAAGAAAAACCTTCAGTTTGGTCAAACTACAATATATGAGCAGTACTGCTTTGATAAAATAAAAGGGAAACTGAATGAAAATGGAGACTCCAGTACTAACCCATTCTTAAAACCCTATGGGACAGTTTACGCATCACATGTAACACGTCACACGTAGGCTAGTCTAAACTAGTGAATGGTATGAACTCAGTGACCATCACATGTGCAGTCATGACCAAATAGGTGGCCTGTTTGAGTTTTTCATTCACTCATTGACTTGCTCATCACCCTGGTCACTACATCGGTCCTATATCACATACCAACAAATGTCAACTTCCTGTCCTCTGTAAAACCAAACAGGCACGAATGTTTGCGGTCATCTACACAAGGACATGAAAATAGAAATAGACTGAAACCTAAGAAAATACCAGCTAAGACGAAACAGTGCAAAAGGGCACAAAACACAGAATAGGTTGTGAGGGAGAAAAAGATGCAAATGAAGTGTGTTTAATAGCATGAGTCACATAACAAGCTTGTCACTTCTGCAGCTCGTCCGGTATCTTACTGTTTCCCCAAAAACACTTCCATTGTATCTTGTAAGTTTTCTTTGGGATTTTGTTTTTCCGTTTCCATTGTTATTCAACTCTTTTGCAGCATTTTTCTATTTGCTGGTCTTTTCTTGAGTTGCTGTTTGTTTGATCTCTCAGGGCTGCCGAATAAAGGGGACGTTTTCTCTCATTTGTTAGCGATGCACCATATAATTACTGACATAGACATCCACTACATAGTATCACCGGGTAATGTGGGAGCTTTCATGCTGCTATTAGAGCATGTCGCCTAGACAAGCCATAAAGTCAGGGGGTTCTAAGATAGCGTGAGTGAGACGTTCAGTAGGGAAGGGAGGGAGGCATTCTTGCCACTTTACTCACCTTTCAAAGGTTTCAAACACTGTTAGACAATCACTGACTCCTTGACTCTAGGAGTCTTTTGAGGTGGTGCAATAAGAGCAGTGAGTTAGCGAGCAGCAGCAGCTGTGTTCACAATTTGATACCTGGTTCTGTTTTTGGTGGCTTGTGCAGGACTTAGTTCCCATTACAGATACTACACTGAATTTTTAAGGGGTCTAACCTTGCCTGAATACACTGGTGGATTAATTAAATGGTGAATGGTGAGTTAGATAATACATGACAGAACCTAAATCGTTGTAAACACAAAACCTGAATTTCACCAAAAACAGGCAAAAGGACCTCAGAATTAATATGTAGATTAAACTACAGTAAAACAGACAGAATTGTTATTCATTATCAGAGTTTGTCAACAGAGTCACAGATGGACTTGCATCTGCACAATCCGTGGCTTCTGTGACCAAAGCTACTATGTAACAATACGTATAACATATATACACCATAAACCCAAGCATTTAACGGTTCAGTCTTGTAGATGTGAGGACAGGCAAAGTTTTCTTATAACGGTCCTCTATATTCATTTGTTCCTACACTATGCAAAAAGATATAGGAGAGCACAGAGCAGACACACGGTCTCCATATCACTCCACTCACTTACAGCAACTCATAAAGACAACCTCATTTACCAGAGTCAGGGCTTGATTGGTGGTCGTTATGAGAGCAGGAGTAAAATGTATTTCTCACTCTCATTTTTTTTTTTTGGGGCAAGTGTTTATAGGCCAGTCACAGACACATTTGGTTTAATGAAAAGTGGGAGGAAAACTCAAAAGCTTAGTGAATGTCGGTTTAAGGCAGTGATGTCACAGAGCAAATTGCTGTGGTATTGACTTGTATAAACAGTTTTAAAAATAGGAGGCCGGCCAATATTACAGTATAGACTACCTAGATGTGTTATTAAATAGTGTTATCTTTGATAAAACAAGTCTTTGTGAGCTGTGGATCTGCAAGCACTATACAACCCACATCTACCCATGCTCCTCCTTTTCCTAGTGCTGTAAACAGAGCCAATAACATACATTACTACAGATGGAAATAATCATCTTCTTGTAATGATAGTGGTTTTAGCTGTTTCAGTGTGCTACAGCAGTAAGAAGTGGGAAACTGATGGGAAAAGGCTTCTTAGAAATATCCATGTTCTACTTTGAAGCCAAAGCTCAAGACTGCGCAAAAGCTAATAGTTTCTTTAAACAAACACTCCGCTTAAGTCATTACTGAGCATTTAGATATGTTCCAGGGACACAGGAATATTGGAATATTGTGATGAAGCTCTAATTAAAAGTGTTAAAGTGTTAAGTGTGCTGTTAAAAACAAATATAATCATATTTGTCCCCACATGACTGTCATCTGTGTGTGAGTTTGCAGCAGCATTGCAGCAATACTTTTGAATCGGCTTGCTAACACCCATGATGTAGTAATAACAAAGAAATGTGTGTGTCAGTCCACGTGCTTGTCTTTTCTGAGCTAGTGATTACAAGGTGACATTGCTGTTTAACACAGTGCCTCCTCCTCCCCACCTTCCCCCCATCCAGCAGTTATATCAACTGGACAAAAGGTTGCTGATGGGAACATGTCACCTCTGTTTGTTTGGGTCCACCTGTCAGCTAAACACTCTCTGTTCTTTCCTTCTCCTCTTCTCCTCTCCCTTTAAGACATTGCAACAGTCAGCTGATGGCTTAATGCATTGGACTCAGTATCTGTCCTTTCAGCAGCACTTGCATATATATACAAAAATATGTAGACATGCCCTTCAAAGTTTTGCTTAATCTGAAAAATATTAATTACATTCATGATGAGTATGCAGCAGGTTAGCTCACTACAGACAACTTTGGTATTTATGGTCAGTGATTTCCCTCCTTAAAATTGATTTGTAGAGATGGGTTGACTTTGCCATTTTTGATCAGTTTTCTTACCAGGTGATAGTCTAATAAACATCCTCAAACAGGCATTTAAAAAAAAAGGCATTTTAAAGATTATGGTCTAATTATTTGAAGCACCATATTTTCAGCATGTCTCCAGTTAACAGATGTTGGAAACCCCAAATTTTTGTTACTGCCTAAGACACTAAGCTAATCTCCCAACTCTATTCAACACATACAAATGCTTTTCTTTCTTTCTTTTTTTTACAATACAAAATATAACTTTTTGGAAAATTTTAAATTCTTTTTTTAAAATTTGTTTTTCTTTGTTTGTTGTAGTTCTTTTTTAAAGGTTGATTTCAGCCTAACCCATAATTAAATTAAATAAAGCTAATCAATTTGACCTTTAGGATCTCTGTAATTAGTCATCACTATTAGTATATGACAGCTATGGAAGGATCTGTTAAATAAGCAGCAGGGTGTTCTCCTTCTACTCATTCTGCTGGTAACATGTTAACCAACCAATTACAAAACTGTCTTTTCACCAAATAACATCTAAGCTAAATTTTATTCTACATTCATGTACATGCAAAGTATTGTTGCAGTTATTTTTTATGTCAAAGGAAAATTATGGGTCTTCTAAAAAAAACATGGTATACGTGCTGCGACGTGTTATTTCCCGTACTATGCTCAGTCAGAGGCACGTACACACATGCACACTGGCTGCAATTTACACCGCTGAAATGCTCAAGTTCTCACAGACATTTTTAACTAGTTAAAGTCTGAAAATCCCCCCCCACCCACCCACCCAAAAGAAAACTACACACCCTTTCCCTTGGTGCATGTTGTCCATGGTGTTATGCTGTTACACCTCATGTCTATCTGGAGCCAGGAACAGCCCCCAGCAGTAGTTTTTAAAGATTTTGTCCTGCTGTTAATGGCTATGGATGATGAGGTAGAGCAGGTCACCTGCTAAGAAGGTCAGGGCTTCAGTCTTTGGCTGCTCCGCTCTACACGCTAAGGTATTCTTGGACAAGATACTAAAAACTGAGTTATTGCCGATGTGTTTATCAGAATGTGAATTTTAGATAGGAGCACTTAGATTTGGAAAAAAAGTGTATTTAATGAGACATTGTAGAAAGCACCATGAGTGCTTGAGTAGAAAAACATTACATAAGAACCAGTTGATTTGCCAGTATCACATAGTATTCAGTTCTCAAACCTGTCAACGTGTGGCTTGGTTTTCAAAAGGCATTGTGGCAAAACTGGCTCTGTAAAAACAGAAGAGAGGTTGTTGTCAGCTGTAGGGTATAACTAGATAAACTTTGTGGAAAAACTTTTATTATGATTTCTAAGCCAACTTTTCAACGTAGGTAAACATCAGTGATAAGTATATATTTCTGTTTGACCAGCTTTTGACCCTGAAAAGGAATACAACTTTAAATCAAACTGGGCCAATCAAGTCCTGATTTTAGAAGGATAGAACTTTAATTTATAGCATCTTTTTAAAAAAAGGTTTTCTTTTTCTGTCATTGCAGATCTTACAGGTGAATCTAGTGATGTCCATCCTGCTGTATGTGATGGTCCTCGTGTACCTCTATGGTATTCAGGCAACCAACATGGGTAGCAGTCAACAGCAGGAGCAGCCAAGTCCAGACCCTTTAAACTCTCTCATAATCCAGCTGCTTCAGGCTGACCTAACACGGGGGAAGACCAGAGGGAACCAGAGCCAGCAGGGGAAAAGCAGAGACACTGAGCCGCGGGACACTCTGCCTCCCGTCATGATTCCAAACTTTCCTTTAGAGGAACAAGGAGATGCAGAGAAGTGGCTAGAAACGCGTCGCAGTGATGACTTTCTGATGGACCAGCCAATGATGCTGTTAAACTCGGACATCCTCAGGCAACACAAGCGTTATAACTCGCCGCGAGTGCTACTGAGCGACCGGCCTCCACTGCAGCCACCGCCATTGTACCTTTCTGATGATTTTGTGAGCAGTGTACCGGTCTTAGGGGCAGCAGGAAACAAGACACGAAAGAAGCGTCACACTGAGCACAAGAGCTACCGGGGGGAATATTCTGTTTGTGACAGTGAGAGCTACTGGGTGACGAATAAAACGTTAGCATACGACACCAAGGGACAGAGCATGACTGTTCTGGCCAAGTTTAGAACCAGTGCCAAACAAGACATCAATCAGTACTTTTATGAGACGCGCTGTCGGACATCCAGGCCTGTCAAGGAGGGCTGCAGGGGCATTGACAACAAGAACTGGAACTCACAGTGCAAGACGACGCAGACATATGTTCGTGCACTGACACAGTATGAAAATGTAGTGAGCTGGAGGTGGATACGCATAAACACTTCCTGTGTCTGTGCATTGTCAAGGAAACGTCGCAAGACGTAAGGAACTTGTTTGGAATTCTACTTCATGTATAGGATTTTATTTCCTGTTCACAGTGCTTCCCATCACAGGATTATGTGTCATGTTGGTGACCAGCAACAATCTGCTATAAAGTGATGCTTCTACTGAAGAATCTTAGGTCCATTTAAATGAAATTTCAACATTAATGTGCTGCTCTAAATCCAAACGCTGGTGGAGCACTGCAATTATGGAGGAACTCACTTAAGCGGGTGGGTGGGGGTCTGGGGAGGGAGGCAATAAGTGTGTGAGAGAGAACTGTATATATAAATTATTTAAATTATAAGAAATGCATGTAGTTTATACATGTTTATCTATCTATATATGACCTATGACTATATTTGTGTTATTTATTGAAAGAAGTCTTCTTCAAAAGGATAAAATGTTTATAAAAAAGGAACCAAACAATCTAGGAACTCATTCTGAGACTGTAATACTGGGTTGGGCTGCAAAGGTGCTTCACAGTAAGACTTTACCTGTGCCTTGACCAGTGTGGCTCCAGAGCTGAGCAATAGGACGTGGTAACTCACAGACAGCACCTGCTTCAAATGGTTTGGTGAGTGAACCTAAAACATGACCAAACAGCAGGGACTTGTCCTGTCCTGCTGACCAACAAGAAGCCCAAATTCTTAGCATTAGTGCTTTTAGAAGTCTTACGTCCAGAACACCGATTTGAGATTTGTGATCATAGACATGTACAGTGCATTCACAATTGACACTACTTTTATGATGTAACACACAGCAAACCCATTCTTTCATACGGGAGGCAATTTTGATCAATAAAAAACAATCTTCTTGTGGAACCTGCTGGCAGTGACTGGAGATCCAAGACTCACAGACCACCTTGGCTTTGTTCACCCATTTTTATTCTCAACTGGTATCTTGAGCTGTTTTTGTTTCTTCCTTTTTAATAAAAACGTATATTTCTTAAAGTTGGAACATTTTCATTATTTAAATGCTAATTTGAAATGGTTCCAGTTTTCCTGTCCTATACAGTTACGTACGTCTTTATAACAAATACAGCCAATTCCAAACTGATAGTTGTAAACAAAACAGAGCTAATAAGAGCCTATAATAATCCAAATAAACATTCCCTTAGATAACTTTGATTTTTTTAAAATTTTAGTTTATTTGTTAGCATTTATCTATTATATGTAATGTCTCTAAAATGTGATTTAAAAAAAATAAAAAGATTCATTATATTTTAAGTGTTATAGTAATTCAGTTCACCTTATAATGCCAATGATCTCATAGCATAACACTGCAATATTAAATAGAGAACCTCTATGAGTTTGGTGATTGTGGGGAGAAAGAACACCCTCTTCAGAAGAAAAGAAACAAAAAGGTGGTAAAAGTCTTTATTTTGTCATCTTTTACATTTACATCCATGAGTCAGAAAGCTATCCACTGAAGTTCAGACTAAACAGAGTGTTTATTCACTAATGACTGAAGATAGTGCTAATGATCATTTGTATTTTTTACATAAAAATGTTTTTCTTACAAAGCCAAAACCAACAATGAACCGATTCCAGTAAAAGGAAATGACTGTGTTGCCAAACCTGTTAACGCTCCCCTGGGCCTTTATCAGATTGTTACACTTAGTAACATTCTTGAGTACAGCTGAAGCTACAATGAACCACTGTTACAGGCAATTATTTCAACCTTTTTTAATGTTTAGGACATATTTTAAGGATGAATGTCTTAAGTTAGGTATTGAGTGTCACAAACTGGAATCTAAGACAGCAGTAGATGTTATGTATGGTTAGCATTTGTATTGTGTTAATAAAAACAAGTGTATAGATTTTTACTATCATTGTCTTTACATCAGACCTATTATGCAAATTTTCAATTCAATACATATTTTACTCCACTACAGTAGTTTTAAAACAATCAGCATTTTTTTTAATTAAAATTAAACTGGTGCAGTTCATCACTTGTATACAAACAGAAAAACTGATTTTTGTGTAGAGAAAGCTGGCCTCGCCGCGGCATCTACGAAAACAAAAGGGACTGCATTTTCTTCAAAAACAGTCTGATCTGTTTTACTAGTCCTAACCTAACTGACCTCAACTAAGTTGTTTTTAATGCCAGATTCTAACCAAGTCATTGATAATGACTAAACTATTTTTCGTTGTTGCTGTTTTTTAAGCATTTGATTAAAAACGATACAAAGGATGTGTTAAAATGATCTAACATGTATGACTCAAATTTTGGTATCTGTGTCTCTGAACAACTGACCAATCCCTTCAAAAATGGAAAATATACATTTTGTGTATCTGGACACAAATCAGTGCCCATTAGAACAGACTAATGTCCAGAGAGAGAGAAAAAGAAAGGGGTTTAAAAGGGTTTAATCAGTGGTTATTGCCTTCACTAATGGCATGTTTTATATTTCTTTTAAAGCACAGAGAGAAAACAAATATATCAAAGCTTCATCTGGTGCGGTCAATGTCCACATTTTGATAATGTGGAAATTAGAAAAGAAAAATAATGTATCCCACTGCTTAAAGCAGTTTTAATTAAATTGCATAACAAATTTTTGAGATAGTCAAAATTATTTGTTAAAGTACTGAAACAAAAAAGATGCAGGTACAAATATCTAATGAATCAACTGCAGTGTCCCAATGCGTGAAATGGTAATGATAAATGATCAATGCAGGATGAAATTCTCTGATACTTCTCATCATACGATATCATCTATGGTACTCAGAGGCTGGAAAAAAACCCAAAACAAAGTCAGTGTGTTAAGGGGCAAAACTTAAGAACAATTAAGCAGAATATTGTAGGTCATTATTTCCTTAGACTAAACATAGGGTAATTATAGAAACAGTTGATACAAACAATCTGCAGACTTGAAGCTGAAAATAATAAACAGGAGATCAGTACAGACAGAATGGCACCAAAACAACGGCATGAAAAAATTAAATTAAGCAACACTATAGAAACAGCCCAGAGGCAAAGTGATTGTCAAAAATGTGACTCAATCATTTAAAATTCTTGAGCGGTCACTGTAGGCAGGAACGCGTATACTAAGGCTAAAACTATGCTGTGTATCATAATGTGAAATTATGATGATTCAGATGATAAGAAAGAGATTCCACCTTGGGCAACATACTTTACCGATGACTGTGAGAATAAGAGTGCATGGCCTGTGGCTTGGACTCATTTATTAGAGTAAAAATTCACCAAGGGTCACAGCTGTTGCTGATAGGCTACAAACTGGATGCTGTATACATTTTGTTTTTAAAGGTTTTCCTATGGAACATGCAATATTAAAATCTGATGTTTGACACATAATTAAATTGTAAGAGCCTTTTCCTGAAGATGCAATTGTACATTATTGGTAAGGAGAGAGAAGTTAGTGGTACAAAAATGTAAGAGATACCAATTTGAAAATATGCCCACAAACAGAAAGAAAGAAAGACGAAGACTATAAGCAGCATTTCTTTTAATGTTGTGATGAATACAATTAAAAAAGGGTGGGGACGTCCCGATCAGGTTTTTTTGCCCTCGAGTCCGAGTCATTTGATTTTGAGTATCTACCGATACCGAGTCCCGATCCAATACTTGTATAATACATAAAAAAAGAATAAAGAAGAGTGAAGAAACAGATCCTGGATGTTCCTCATACACTCCTCAAATATAAAAAACAAATAGCACCTCGACTATAAAAAAATCAAAGCTCCACAGCGTTTCCAAACTCTCCTGCAGCCTGAGCGGACTCGTCCTCCACCGGGTTTTCTGGGTAAATTTGCTGTATTGTGTCGGGTGTTTGTTTTTCAGGTGC
>VUQR01037060.1:3023-23925 GCA_015108515.1 Hemichromis elongatus
TATCCCCCCCTCCCCCCCCCCCCCCCCCACACACACACACACACACACACACACACATACAAATATGTAATATTGTGCCTATGTCTAGACTAATGAGCCAACTGAATCACACAGAAGTAGAGTTACCCACTATCTTCACACACATGCATGGCGACTTACCCTCTCTTTAAACTTTTATCCGGACTTTTAACATTCCATCTCTTAACTCTAACACTTTAGCTTTCATTATTATCCTGCTGTCCTTCCTTCTTTTTTTTTGCCGATCCATCGTATTTCTTCACAATTGGTCTTCCAAAATCTACTTTTCAGCTGATGTTGGAAATCCACTTTTCAGCAGCAGCTTTCTCGCTACAGAAAAGTAGTAAAAGAGCTGCTTCTCTCGTGTTGAGCTGGGAGAACTTGAGAGAGAAGCAAAGAGTGAGATGGAAAAAAAGAGAGAATGAGGAATCTGGTCCGTACCGCTGTGATTTCCCAGCACTGTTATTGGACAAAAGGCCCGCTGTCTCCCTTTTGGAGAGCAGCAAATAAGCTGATTAACGCAATGCGACCAGATAAACTGCTAACAGTGGCCCATATACTATATCACACTGTAAGGAGGAGGCAAGTGTTGAGAATCATTTGGTTAAATCATGCTGCTGATTGGTCACAGACACCACTCTTAACTCAAACATAAACAGTCTCTTGTTCCTGAAGCATCTATATTAATGCTTTCACTATACTGGCTCTCTGCTACATCTTGGCCCTGCTGCATCACCTTGGGTGCAATAATTCAGACTGACATCCATCAAGAGCCGGTAGTCATCTACAACGATTAGACGCACCACTCGCTTCCAGCTTATAGCCTGTCAATCAGACGTAAGGCAGCATGGGCCTCTAGTAAATCACAAGTAAATGTATGTAGAGACAAATTATACAATATATTCTAACTGAAATACTGTCTTTTGAATGCAACCGTGGCAAATAAAAGCAGTTCCATTTAAATACACTGTGATCTACAGGATATGTCATGGCCAGCGTATTTTCTGTTTATTGTTGTATTTTTTTTTTTCTTAAGTTGGCACCAGTGGGTCCACCTTTTTGGGCGGAGTTTGGGCCTGGACTGCTTTGTCGAGCTGACGCGTACAAGGGCAGTGTACGCGGCAGATATCTACCAGATCATCTTTACCCCGCGGCGGTACTCAGGCCTTTCTGTTAACAGCTGTTTTTTTTTTTAGTTCCTGTTCTGTGAATAATTGTTTTTCTTCTCCGGTTCATCTCACCTGCTTCCAGCTCAGTTCCACACCTCCAGTTTGTCTCCTCCGTTGAGTGTCTGCACTGCCTCCTGCACAAACTGCTTCAGCCTTATTTTGGATCCTGTAAATCCATCATCTTCAAATCACTTCCTGCCTGCCCACTCTCCATTGCCACCATTTACCTGTTCTCTGGAAAGAATAGATTGTTCCCTCTTCAGTCCTGGAAGCCCCCCACTCCACCGCTACAAAAAGTAACCGTGTCATCCCACGTATTTACCTACACGTTGGAACCACCCTATTAACCCTCTTTTCACCTTCTTTCCAGAATCCCCAACAAGACCCTGAGTTTCCTTGGATTTTTCTGACTGTCACATTGTTAAATAGACTTTCTGTTAACAGCTGAGTAGTTTTCCTGAGTCTGAGTTTTGAGTCCTGTGGAATGGGGGAGTCTGTGATGACACAGTTTTATCAACTAGCGATCAAGAAAACTTTTTCCAGTCAACATGCCTCTTTTCCCACCACAAGTCAAAACCTTCGCCTTACTTCACTCGTGGCGAAAAGTTAAGTAAAAAGAACAATAACCACACCTAATAATACTCTCACAAAATCAAGATTTTCTTTTTTTTCTTTTTACCAGTGATCTGTATGAGCTTTAATGGCAGGAGTTACATCTGTGAGGCTTTGGGCAGTTTGCACATTCCTCTAAACCCTAAGGAATGAATACCATTAAGTGTTCAGCGATCTCTATTTACATAAATGATGTTCCGATTTATACTGACCACATAAATGCTGTATACCTAACCTTTAAAAGATCAAGTAAAGTCATTGTGCACTGAATTTACACAGGTTCAGTGATAGTAGTTCTTTCCATGAACCATAAAGACCTCTTGCTCAGCTAAAAGTGGAGAATCAGCAGCAAACACATTCATACATCAATCAGTGTATGACATAATATGACAAGCAACTGTCCCCGTTTGCAAGATATGGAAATACTCAATGTGACACGCAAGCTTCAAGCAGCCTCATGAATGCTTAATAGCAGAGTGAAGAGAAATATAAATGGTAAACTATGTAATGTAGATTTTTTAGGTTTCACCAGGTCCATGAAGGTCTCTTTCATGGAGACACTGAGGCTTCTCTTTATTTTATTTTACTTCTTCCTCAGGTTCACTGCCTGATTACTTGTTAAAAGGCATTAAAACTTTATATAAATTAAATACTTGTATGGTTAAATGTGATGTGACTTTATGTCCTAGATGAGGTTTTCTTTCAGAAAAATGAAAGAAAATAAAAAAGTTGCTCTTCATATTACAGCTCGGCAAATAAGTGGTAATAATGGGGTAATAATAGTAAGTGCATGCAGGTCACAGTACATAATATTTACACTGCTACCTGCAAACAAAGCAGAGTGATGGGAACACAAGAATAAGTTTATAGTATGGTAACATGAACCTAATATGCTAAAGCGCTAACCAGTATCACTTTATTGTCAACAGGTTACTATCTTTTTAGAGTCCGTTTAGAAACATTTTTACGATTTAATGTATTGCTACCATTATTGGTAATAGCTTTTGCCTCATAGAAATACAGTTTTTATTGCAAAGAGTTTGTGGATTGTCATTACTCAGCGGCACACATTTCAGTGTAATATTACTCAGCTTTAATCATTGTTGATAACTTGTTACATCCATATTGTTTCCACCTCATTAGCCAACTATTACCACATTATTACTAAGCTGTGATAGAAAGAGCTAGCACCATCTCACTTGTAAACTGCACTTGTTTATGCCATAATGCTATCGAGGTAGTGATGTCAAATGTTTGCTAAAGTCTTGGTCCCAATCTTGAGACCCTACAGCGAGGCATGACTCCTGCTCAGCCTAAGTGTAACCTAAGTAGTGAGGACAAAATAGGTGACTTAAAACTGAACTGGATGAAGTTGTTGATTATCAGGTTCCACCATGAGGCAGCAGGTTGTTCACATCCTAACAGGAGAGCTTGCTCTGTCTTTGATAACAGTTTCAGTGCATATTTCACTCACTAGCTAAGGGTATTTTGATTTCTTGTGAAAGAAAAAGGTAAGTACACCATTAAATTTTCGTATATACAAGTATATATAGTTTTAGCTTGTAATCTGTGGCACCTGTAAGCTGTGAGCTGTATTTGAATAAAGGCAACAAACACTTAAGGAGAGAAGTGGCAAAATCACATCCCTGAGTTTTTAAGAATTTGTGTTCACTCTTCAGCATAAAGACTACACAGTACACATGTATCTTTGTTATTTACTTGTGAAGCTGGGGAGACTTACTTTACTTTCTTGTTGCTTTTCAACCTAAAACAATAACCAAAAATCACACTTTCTGGCAACGTAATGATATTCTTACTAATGTGTAGGAATATTACATTGTAATAGTAGCACGCAAAAGCAGTCCACACTGTGGATGTAACATAATAGCATTTTAAGTTAAAACTGACAGTAAACATTGAGGATTTTTTAAATAATAGAAATGTTGTATAGGAACAAGCAGTTAACAAGGCCAACAAGTCAATTCTACATAGGTTTCTCTAAAGAAATCATCACTTTTATTCAGACCATATTATTACTTTTCCCAACTTTTCCACTTTTATCTCCACAGATCAATATAAATGATCTTGCTGTCACTAGTTTCTTGTGTTAGATTCTTGCATTTCCCAGACAGATTCTTTGTCATGCTGTCATTAGCTCTAAAATGGGTTTAATCAGTTTCTCTATTCCCTCTCTTTTTTCTTGAAGGAGCTCTCTTTTTTCCACAAGAGTAAATTTATACAGAATTACCTCCCACTTCACTTCTCGGTTACTGCTTCTCATTCCCTTTCTGGCTCTCACCTCCTTGCTGAGTTTTGTCATGTTGCCATCCAAGATTGTGGAAAAATTTTAGCAACATTTTGAACAGCTGGCAATAGAGAAAGAGTGAATCAGTGCCGTGTTTTCTTAAATTGCTTTTATGCAAATTTTAAGTGTAGTGCAATAGGATTACATAATCAAATCATACCAGCAACACATCCATAATCTTTGTAAATGATGCTGCTTCATTTCTACTTCCCATCTGTCATTTATGTTAGTTTCACAGATTGATTTACCAGTTCTCTTTATTTCCTCATACTGGCATATCCTTGTAGTGTTTTCATCCTATATTTTTTGTTGTTGTTGTTGTTGTTGTTTTTAAGGGAAATTACATGTAACTGACTGATCTAAAATACAGAACTTATGCAACGCATTAGCGTGGGATATGTCAGCAAAATTGTGCATGTGAGAATTTCTAATAAAGTTAAGATCTAATGAAGCTCTTTTTTTTTAACCTGCTAGTTCCCTCGTGCTGTCTGTGGGATGTCCAGAAACTGCCATGTGAACACTTTCTCCTCAACGTGAAGCAGAAAGGGAGGGAAAACAGCAACCGTGGGAAATGACTGATTCTTGCACAGGAACATGATTCTCCTGATATTGTCAGAAATGTGTGTGTTTTTAAAAAATGATTGTGATTGCAAGTTTCAGAAAGTAACAGAGATATTAAAAGAAATCCTTCAGTTCTAAAGTCAGATGGTGACGTTTATGCATGGCTTTAACTCCTCTGACAGCATTCACTCTTGTTCCTCTCCTTTCCCCCTTTCACATTTTTTCCTCTCTGTATCGACTCCCAACCACCCACCCCCTCCTAAGTGAAAACCTCCACTTCAACACTTATCTAAATCAATTGCTTGATTTGATAAACCCACACTTACTCCCATATAATTGGATCCATTCCAATTTCTGTGCATCACATCGTTCATGGAGCCCCTTCTGAACCTCCTTTCTCCCCATCACTTTTTCCTTCGCATAAAATAAATATTAATTTTGAAGTCTCACTCTTTTCCTTTCATTTTATGCCACTGTTTAACAAAGTATCTTTGTCACTTCTTATCTTTCACAAGTGGCCATCCTTCTTATCTCTATGTTCTCTAGAAAAAAAATGGCTTTTGCATCACTCAATACTTTCTCACTGGGTTTCATTTATTTATTTATTGTTAGATGTTAAATGTGCATAGAAAGTATGGATTAAATTATTGCACCATACAGTATTAATCCTTAAATTCAGGTCTTTCCCGTCCCATTGCCTCAGCTAAAAATTAAGAACCTAGTCATGCAGTCTGCTTTTACAAACATTTGTGACAGAATGGCTCTCAAGGGCTTGAGCGGGGTACTGTAACAGGATGCTATTGTTGCAACAAGTCAGGTAGTAAATTATATTATTGCAAAGTGAAAGCATTACACATACAGTGACAAAGTATTTGAATTTACAGAAAATGCTGCAGCTCATAGTGTGTAAGTTCGCAGCTCTGTGGTGTCTCAGTAACTGCAGAGCTCCAAACCCTCTCTGGCATTAACAGCCACACAAAAACTGTGCACTAGAACTTCTTGCTAACTGTTTCCAAACAGCTGCTGTACATGTAATGTGTAGCTGGCTCACAACTTTTGTCCATATACTGTGTGAGACTGGTAGGATTATGTTTATTATGATTTCTGAGTATTCAACATTTCCAAAGATTTTCCAGAAATTTTGGAAATTATGTGGCTTTGTCCCTATCATTTACAATCCAAACTCAACTTCTTTTAGATAATTTTTTTCTATAAATTCTTCTAAAATATATCTTTGTTCTGTTAAGCTAAACACATTTTGCTAAAAAAAAATCTGTAGCATTAAAAACCAGATGATGCAGCATATGTATCAACTTTTAGCGCCACGTTTTCCTTTAGAAAGCAGTCTGTCAGTTTCGTTGCTCAAATTAGAAGTTCATCCAACATGTGCAATATGTTAACATACATAAAAACATATATACTGCATACACAAACACATTCAGTAAAATGAGTAGTCACTGAGAGTTGAGTAAAACGGAGATAACTGATTCACGGCCGCTTAAGTGACATTATCCAAGAGCACGAAAAAAGGAAGAGAGCGAGACAAATAGACAGAATAAGAGCCAGATGAGAGTAGAAGAGGAAAAGGGGGGATGAGAGTCTGAATGGTGCAGTGACAGAGGAAGGCATGGTGAGAGGTGGAGAGAAGGTCACGAGGTTTTTTGTTTGTGAAATGAATCCTCTCACTGCACGCTTTAATGTAAGAGCTCAGCCACTTATTCAGCCAGGGAAGGAAAGGACATGGAGGAGAGCTAAGTAATTATAATTTCAGGATGTACTTTAGAATATTCACTAGTAACCACATCCATTTTTGTAGCAGATCAAAAGAGCACAACCTGAGCTTTTCGAACAACCTATCTTCTAGATGAGGCTATGTGGAGCAGGTGTAGCAGTCTTGAACTCTCTTAGAAATTAGAAATCTGTGCCTAAGGATTGTAACTGATGTAGCATCTGTATTCCCACTGGACTAAAATCATATCGCACCAGATATATCCATTTTGCCCCCTGATTGCTTTTAAAGTTTTCTGTGACATTGCAGCATGATGCAAAAAAACTGTATGTTGAAATATTAATGTAGATGAAGATTCATGGTTTGCTGGTTACTTGTGATTGTAAATTGGTCGCCTCTTCTCCTGTTACAGCTGTGATAGGCTACAGCCCCCAGTCCCTGGAATCGGATACAAGATTAAGAGGAAGGAAGGAAGGAAGGAAGGAAGGAAGGAAGGAAGGAAGGAAGGACGGATCATTTTGCACTGTTTACCCAAAATCGGTCTCCGCACTTAACATCATTTGAATTAAGCAAATGAAATCATTGCATTGTAGTAAGGACTAAAAAAAAACATGGGGAGTAAACAGAAAAAAAAAACTCCATGTAAAAATATGTAAGTGCTGAGTAATAAAAGTTACTTCACTTGACTTAGCTTTATTCTGATTAGACAACTTTTGTTTAAGTGTCTTAATTATCTGTTCTGTCATATATAATGGTCATTATATTAGTGATGGTGCTGTGCTAGATTGCATTTCATTGCAACACACACACACACACAGAGGAAAACATGAATATTCCCTGCTCAGAGAGGTGGTAAATGTAGCTGATAGTTTTTCATTTTTGTCTGTGAATACCCGCAAACTACTAGTAAAGTTTGATAAAATGCAAGAAAAACTTGAACTGGAGAAGGTTTATCTTCAAAGTAAAAGTTGTGCCTCAGTGTTGAAGTCAACATGTTTTAAAGGGTGTAACTTTTAAGACGATCAGACTCCAGTTTTTGGAGTTTCGTTACAGCTCGGAGAGCAGCTGGCTAGTGTCTGTGGACGAGTCAATCACTTCCATTCAAACTATCTACACAGCAATAAGCTAGGAAGCAAAGCAATCACAATGAGGTTTTTGACAACGGCCTAGGAAATACACATTTTCTCTAGCAACGGGAGGTTGGCAGAGGGTCAGTGAGCAGTCTGTAGGCTTAAGTGACTGAAGCTTTAGCAATACTTTTGCAAGCAACTGCCATCAACCTCCAGCAACCAATCGCAACAGACAAAGAAATTGGTGGACAAGTTGGCGCCACATGGTTAGTGGTTATCTCTCTCTCTTTCTCTCCCCCTGTCTCTCTCTATGACCAAAAGGGGTAACAGGTATAAGTAGTATTTTACCACTACAGTGTCAACACTATTTCCTCACTACTTTTCGCTGAATATGGCGGGCCATATTAAGTAGTTTTATTTTCAATCATTCTGCATATTATACTGAAGTGTTTCTTTTTCTTTTCCCCTTTTTCTGTTGTTAGATTGGAAATAATTTGACTTAACTAAATCATTTTAAGGCCAGTTTTAAAGTAAGTTCAGGAAAAGATGAACATTCTAATCAAAATAGGCCTTTAACAACATGTTACCAAGCCCCATTTTCCAGTCACACTTTCATAATAGCTCAACTAGGGATGGCCACTGCAAACACGTCCCTATAAAAAAGAAACAAAACTATGCACCCCTCAGGAATTTCCTAGTTTGACAGCATTTATTATCTAAAATATTTCTACAGTTGGCATAGTGGAGTAGTTGTACTATCTCACATGCTGCTGAGAAACTGAACTGCAGCATTAATGGGATACTGAACTCTAGGATAATGTCTCAATAAGCATGTTTAATAAAACAATATAGAATTACGAGTTAAGGTATAATGGTCTGATTTTTTTTTTTGTATTCATTGAGTTTGGAGTTCTCTCATCACGCAACACATGAAAGGTCATTTTCCTAACTATTGAAGTAATGTAGTAATGTCCATGTCTCTGTTATTAGCTTGTAATATTACTATAGGACTTTGCAGGCACACTGATGACGCAGATGTTACTCAGATGTAAAAATATATTAAAAGAATAACCGAGCAAGAGTTTTATGCATATGGAAGTTGTATCCCACTTGGTTATCTTACTACACTCACAAGCTAAACTTATAAAGTTACTTTGACAATACAGAGAAAATGTTTCATTTATGTTGAAATAAAGGTTCATAGAGGCCAGAGCAGAAAGAGCTTATTTGTAAACAGCTGGGAAAGTGTTAGATGATGGACTGGTTTGCTGGTTGCATGTATGTGCCTGTGCTGAGTGATACTGACAGGCAGATATGTTTGAACAACTGGAGTCCTTATTAAAGATGGCAGCTGAGAGCAGAACATTGTATATTTCACATCCGGTTTTTACTATAAAATATTTAATTTGACATTTCAAGTAAAAACAAGAATAATAAATCAAATACCATGGTTGTTTTTTCCATAACTAATGGAAGTCTTATGAGGAGCAGCCTCCATGTAGTTGCTAATCAGGAAAGAGCTCCAACCTTTAAAGAGCAGATACTTTTGTTATTATTACTCATTATTAATTTCATTAGTATTTATTTGTTTATGTATTTATTTATTCCCATGTATTTTACACCACAGGGGAAGAAAAAAGACTGAAATTGAAATTTTAACCAGTAACAGCTGCAAAACTGTAAGGCTGAAAAGAACGACCTTGAGCCCTCGACGGCTGTGAAAAAACTGAAATGCAACGATTCACTTTATCCTCCTCACACAGGTACACTGTGATTTTAAAATGCCCCAAAAATGATCAATTTTAGTTGCACGTTGTACGAAGGAGACACAACTTGGTCTTAACACAGTGACTTTAAGAGCAAACGAAGTTAAGAGGCTGTACTTAAACCAACCTGTTTCAGATGTCGAACCAAAGAGCTTTATTATGGACAAGATTTCTTAAAGATATGCAGCAAGAGCTTTAAACGTGCATGATATGTCCCCATGGGGTATAGCTCTCCTGTAATTTTTAGGGCTTTAAAGGTTGAAAGAGGATGTTTTGAAACACCCTCGACACCCTGTTAAAAACAACACATAAAAAAAAAAATACAATTCTTACAAAGCCTTCTTTTAAGGGCAAAGCACTCTTATGCCAAGTGAAAAGTGCTTCTTAGAAAGTTTTCCAGCACAGTAAGGAGGAGGAGGGAACAGTTGGGAGTGGGGTGAGAAGCACTTGATGCCACACTCTTGACTTGTCTCTGTTTGAAAAGCTGAACCTGCAGCTAAGAAAATCTCAAAGCTGTTTTTGTGTATTCGTCCGTGTGTGTCAGTAAGCACAAGCATGTAAGAACCCACTGATTACGCGTGTTGAAATCAAAGCTTTGAGAGAAAAATTGGTCAGAAAATCCACTTTATTTTCATTTTCCCTCTTTCCCAGATAAAGAAAAATATTTATATTTTTGAAAAAATTAGTTTTTGATTATAATTTTTTCAAGGTGCACTACCGTAACTGAAAAAGGAAAAAGTGCATATATAGATTGCTTTTTTTTCTCTTCTTCTCTTCCTATAAATATGTACACTCACCCACAGACGTACATATAATAAGCACCAGCAGACAAACCAAACCTGAGAATAAATGCACGCTGACATACTTACAGAGAACAAACACAAAGATCACCAAAATCAAACTGCACATGCACAGCAAACAGAACAAACACAAATACACAGATGCACACGTAAAAGCAAAAAGGCATGCTGACACATTTGTTCAAACACATACGCATAAACACACACAAACACACAGTAGGTTTTGACAGGATCGCGCCCACATAGGCAAGCTGCAAAGAGAGAGAAAAGGAGAGAGGTGGAGGTGGGGAAATGAGGAGAGGAGTGAATGAGAAGGAAGAAGGAAAGAAGAAGAGAGACAGAGCATAAAGGACAGTGAGAGAGAGAGAGAGAGAGAGAGAGAGATGGGAGAGAGTGAAGGGGGTGATAGAAAGGGGAGAAACAAAGTGAAAAGAAAACAAAAGAGTGACAGACAATATAAGAGGAGAGAGATGTGCTAGATGAGTGATGAAAAGATGAAAGGGACTTCCTCTGAAACACCCAGCCACCACAAATCAAACACTCTATCCAATTATAGCTCATCATCAACGTATCACACACACATGCACGCACACACACACACACACGCTATCAATACAATTTATAGGTATGTTAAAAAGCAAATGACAAGCAGGTTAGTACCTCCTCTTTATATAGCCTTAGTCTTATGTATAATGATCTGCAAAAAGGAGCATCATACATGAAACTGCATCATATGACATGTGGCTTTACATGTGAGAAGACATTTCTCCACCAGTGAAAGAACTGGAATGAATAAACAATGTTGAGACTACAGTATAAGGCCTTCTCTGCACTCTATTACAGCTCTGTCAATACCACGGCTTGGTTCCTCACTGTACAAAAGTAATTCACACTATAGGTGTTCACATGAGTATACGGAGCTCACTTGCACCCTGGAATCACCCTGTGTGGGGTCGAACTCTAGGTTTCGAGTGAGAGGAAATTTGTTTGGCTCAAGCTTATTTTGTATCTGGAGACGTGCTCTTAAGGTGGTTTATCTGTTTCATACCTACGCAGTGTAATGTTTTTTTTAAGAGTTTGGGGGGGAGGGGGATTGGAAAGGGAGGGTATGTAACTCTTATAATGTTGTTGATAATTCATCAGTGAGGAGAGGACTTTAATGAGTCACTTTTCCATTTTGGGGAAGAACAACTCACAGGAAGTGAGTACACGCCTGTCACTTAAATGAACTGATTCAAAATGGTATGACCTCTTGATAAGTGGAATATTATATCTATCTATCTATCTGTATATAATAGAGTGACTAAAACACAAGTAAGAAAGTCTCATTATGGAAACAAAACGAAGTATACATACAATTTCAAGCTATCCTAATACAAGTGAACTCTTTTAAAATAAGATGTGAAGAACCAAACTAAAGCATTCTTGGTTGTTGTGACTGTATGTGTGTATATACACCATCTGGACATATGCCATATGGACATTGCCAGAAAATCTTTTTTTTTTTTTTTTTTTAAATCACTGAGACTTTACCAAAATGCATGAATATCACTGACAAGTAGAAATCTGTTCAAACACAGCTGTAGTCGGGAGGTACAGGATGAGCTATAGTTTCTTTAATAAAAGCAACAGAACGTCCTCCCAGAATGACGCCACAGACACTTGCACAGTATAAGACTGGAAAGCAGACAGTAAAGTGCTTCAGACTTGGCACGGAGGTTATCAATTGAAGTCTGAGTTTCTTGTGACAGCTCAGACAGTGTGAAGGACCTCTGTGGATGGTGGCCAAGGGGGAAAAAAAAGTGGAGCATGGAGGTGGAGTGTGACAATTTGGGGCTAAGTGCAAAAGGTGTTGTGGGGAGATGACATTTACAGATGGGACCATAAATGCCTGTGAATACACCAAAATAGAGATTCCCAGTCTCCAGAAGCCTGGCAGAAGACGATTTTCCAAAGAAGCAAACAGTACAAACTGTGACGTGGCTGAACATCTCCCCTGACTTGAATCTAGGAGAACACTTTTAGAACACTCTTTGCTTATTAATCAACACAACTTTGACGCCTTAACGCTGTTACCAAAACACAAAATTCACAAGCTTTGAATCACAGTAAGGAAGGGATACAATAACTTTGGGTATATTAAGTTAATAATTTTCGTCCTTTTTTTTTTAAATAAAAGATTTTCAGGGCAGTTCTAGCTTTTTGTTTTTTCATTAGAAAGTTAAGAAAAAGACTGGAAATGTTTTAGGGCAGACTCTTGGAAAACTTTAATAAAGGTTAAACAGGTGAGCTATAACAGCACACTAATTCTACTTTTAGTAAAATAAATTAAACCTAAACAGTTAGTTTTAAGGAAAATAAGAACAAATTCAATGCTGTTCAGTTGAGAAAATACTGCAATTACAGTAATTGAAATCACTGTGGAGCAAAGTAAGCAAACAGTAAAACCACTGGTACCAGTGTTTTACAATAGAAATTAGCCTGGCGCAGTTAACTATGAGAAGCTGTTATCAGGTTTTTACTATGAACTCCAGAGCAGTCCCTTGGTCCCCATTTTTAAATAAGCCTGGGTCCTAACAATTCCTCTGTGATCCATGAGACGCATTTATTCCATTTAAACTTCCAAAGAGCCCCCTCTGGAAATATTAGCTTTAAGAGTGCATCGCTGAAACAGGCTTCCAAGACACTCGTGCTAGAAAAATATATCAGAATCTACTATGTCATTACAAGCACGGCCCCACTGCTCTTTCAGCATTTACTCTGTGGGCGTTCGGTGTAGTCCTTGCTCATGCATTTGTTCTGTTCATTTGTATACAAACATATTTTTGCTATTTTTCTTTAACAACCAGGGAATTCTCCGAACCTCTCGGGCATTAAGCCCAAGAGCAGCAGTGTGTCAGGAAGAAAAACTATTACTTCTGGATGTGCATGTTTGTAATGCCATAGTAATATTTTTGTGTGATTTGAAGCTCCAGCTAGTCTTGCAGTAATGTTGCAAAGTAATAGAATGCCTTCCAAAAGATCCACTCTGTTGTGTTAAAATCTGGCTCTTAGCCTCTCCTTTCTTCCTCTCACCTCTTCTATTTTCACAGTCATACGCACACACGCACACGCACACATGCACACACACACCATATGAGGTCCAGATTGGACCAGGCACTCCTCCCAGAGCTGATGTAATGTATGGGTGGGGAGGAGGAACACTGGGATAAGGAGGGTAGAGCTCTGAGGGAAAATCGCATGTGTACTTTGGAAATTTGAACTCAGTACATGTTGTCAGTGTATATGTTAGCTTTTGTAAATGGATTCCCCAGTGAGCTCAGTGAAGACTACAAAGCTTTTTTGCCCTTCACTCTCAAGCATTTTCCTTGCTTTTAGTAACTTTTTTTTTTTTTGTTGCATAGAAATCAGCACTTCAATGAGAAACTGCTAAATATAGTACTAATGCACAGTTTTGACCTCAGCGAGCAAATACTCTTGGCAATATTTTATTTACATACTTTGTTACTTAAATGTACATTCATTTAACCCATAAGGAGAAATTTAAGTCCTTGTCTTTAAGTGGTAGTCACTGTAGAGGTCGCTTGCATTTATCATGTGCATCTATCATCTGCCTTCTACTAGTGCAGACAAGACTGTTTTAAACATTAGGCTGAAAAGCAGGATCGTATATTTTAAAAAGAAATCCTTGTAAGCACAAGGTAGTTACTGGATATTATTTTATAACTTCTGACAGCAGAGAAGAAGCAAAAATGACTTTTCCAAGTACATCCTCTGAGGAATGAGACTAAAGTGCAGTGGGAGTGGAGCAAAGATGCACCATAAAGTCATATTTCTAGGGCTGCTAAAATGTGTCACAATGTGTAGCTTGTAGTAGTGACATTGATAATATTTTAAAAATATATATTTTGTATCATTCAATAACATACTGTTTGTTAATATGACACCTCAGAGTTATCGTTGTCTTTTAAAATCACACAGTAGTACTAATGATTTCAATTTTAGGGCAGACATTTTTCTCCCTCCCCACCCTCATCCGTCTCCCTCTGTCAAAACGACGCTCAGGCCTGTCTGACTCATCTGTGATGTTGCGCTGCTATGCCAGCTGAGACATCCATCTAAACAGACAGACTGACAAACGTGAACACACAGGCACACCGAGACATGGAGCAACACTGATACAGACTGAGAGAAACTGGAAGTAAATGTGTAGATAAACACGTTCACGCACGCACAAGTGCCAAGTACATGCGCATGGATATTCTACATGGAATCATTGAATTCTGTCATATTAAGATTAGATTTGTTTCTTTGTCAATTACGAGCCTGTCTTCATTCCCAGGATGTCAAATACTAATGTTGTGTCAAAGCTGCTGGCGCCTCAGAAATACACACAAGGCGTCCTTTGGTCTCTCTGCAGAGACACAACCACAGAGGGCTTAAAAGGACCCTCTAGCATCCCTTTTAAACAAACTAATGTTACAGTGTGCGGGATTATTGCCGAAAAGGGGCATATTACAACCCAAACCAAATCTTTTTCTAAACCTTATCAAATATTTTTTGGTGCCTAAACCTGACATGGATCATAGTCCCCCAACTGACAAACCCGTCAGCCCTCCAAACACTGTATCACTCTTTAAAGAGTTTTGTTATTTCTTGGCATCTAGTGCTTCTGCTGTTGGACCCAAATGACTCCTTTTGAGTATGGTTGCGACAAATCTGGAATCTGACCCAAGCGCACTATTTGACCCTAATGTGCTATAGTTACTCCAACAGTGTGTCTGCCGAGACTTTGAGGTAACTAAAATTTTCTCAAACAAAGGCAGTAACACACGGTATGAAAATGTAAGTATAGGGTTTTTAGGATGTACTTAAAAAAGATTATATGTTCACTTTACAAACTGGAATAAACAAACAACAATCTAGAGATATTACACACCTGAATGAAATGAACCTAAAGGGTTTGGTCATTCAGTAAGCACTCTCCAGCAACAAAACCATTACAGACAAGTGAAAAAATGTTGGTAAAGCACAAACACAAAGACAACCACCCCCCTCCCCCCCAAAAAACAAACAAACAAAAAAAAAACAGTGAATTGAACGTAGAAATTTATATATGAAAAGAAGCACAGTAGCCTGTGTTGATTACCTGAAGCAGAGCTGTCCTGCAGATTTAATTTTGTGGCATAGAACTAAAAGAGTTTAATGAGCCAGAATTGCCAAACCACAGTCTGTAGGTGGTTTGCTGGCTTAGCAACAAATTGTACTTCAGTGAACATAAAAGTGGATCACTGAAGCCCCATAGACCAGCGTTTTTAATGAGCCAACACTGCTTGGTAGATGCATGGATGGATACTGAAGTGATAAGCTCAGGTAATTGGTGTTTTATCCAAAATGTCTAAATGCTTCTAAAACTTCACTCATACAAATCAGCAGTATACTATAGATCAACTGTGTATTCTTAAGAGTCACCGGCATAACCGTTTTTCTAACACCATTCAAAAAAACACTCTATTTTGGGTTCCTTACAAAAGGTCCAGGGCCCATTGTAATTTTTAGTTAAAAAGCTGCAGTGTGAAGGTCACAGCATTGCTATGTTCAAAGCCCAAGTGAACCGAGAGCACAATGGGAAAAGAGTGCAATAAGCACACAATATCGAGTGCACACATGTGTGCATGTTTGTGTGTGTGTGCATGTGTGTGGATGTGTGGACCACTCAGGGACAATTTGCTTTTTACACCAACACTCCCTACAACTGCCACTTCTTCCCGTTTCTCTCTCGCTGCCTCCTTTGGGATGATGCTAACAGCTAAAGCTGAGAGAAGCCCGGGTGAAGGTGGAACATCTCGGGACAGAAGAGCAGAGGAAAAGTAGAAGCAAAGGAGACACTTTTAGAGAAACTAAGGGAAAGTGTGCGGCACTTCTTGTTTGCTGACGAGACAAGTACATATTTCTGTGTTGTGAGAACCGACCCCTCTCGCTGTCACGAATTGCAGTTTCAGAATAAACTGTGTAAAACAATGAGCAGTAATATTCATCTCTTTCCTACATATGTTGGCATCCTTGCAATGATGAATGCACGATAAGTAATGTAGCTATTTTTGTAATATTCTGTAGCAGTGAGTCCAATACTGTACAGATTTTTAATTTTTGAATCTGAAGAGGAAAGGAAAATGAAACACAAAAAGAGGAATAATAAATGAATCCTGTGGAAAAGGGCATAGACAAAGTGGAGACAGACACAGATATCCGTGTGTCACAGATTCTTTTTGAATGGCAAATTCTTCAGAAACTATAGAACAAAAACTTTGTGTGATGTTTAGCTTTCCTGTTTCAAAATAAAATCAAAATATCATGAGCTGCAACTATTTCTGAACGTCACTTTGTGACTGTTTTAAGGTTCAGTGTGTAGAACACCTTATTCTAGAAGGGGTTGCTCTTGTTTTGCAACAGCATGTGGTGGCTGCTACAGATGCTAATTGTTTCCATTCTTGTTTTAGCCAGCTTGTCTACCAGATCAGAGGAGGCGACGTGTGCGTCTACAAAGCAGCAGACACTTATTAAGCCATAAATTCCCTCTGACAACAAACCTGCATAATGATCAGCTAGATGTTGCAAGTGTTGTGCAAGGAAAGGGTTAGTGCAGGAGAGAGACGCTAGGCTACAAACCAACTCTGGGTGGTTGGCTTACCCATCCAGAAGAGCCAGTCAGGTAGGGTTTAACCTTAGTCAACAACAATATTTCAACATAGCTTAAAAAGTGAATAACCTTAAAGAATCTTTATAAATCATCTACGTCACTGCATTTGACTGACACTGAAGACAGCCTTGAAGCCAACCACTAAAAGTTGTTTTCTTGTTGTGAAAGAGTTTCTCAGAAAGAGAGAAAAAGAGCTTTTGGTGGCCAGAAAGGACAACAAGACCACCAAAATAATGGTGAGAACAAAACGATATCGCTCCTTTAGAATGTTTTGTCATGGTGAAGCTGCGATACTGTCTCTGTGTGTTTTCATTTTGTATTATTGTACACTTTGTGAATACTACTGCATGTGTGAGCAAGTATGGCTCGCCTACCTGATCGTATTATTTGCAAATGTGTTTGTAACTATATACAAGTGTATATAGTGTACATGTATACTAGACACTGGTGGGTGTATGCATCTGTGTGTTTGTCATAATTGTAAGACTGAAAGTCAGAGAAATAAATTAAAATAGTAGTGTGTGTGGAGCTCCTCTGGCCTCCCTGGGGCTAGGGGTACCAGATGCACTGAGCTTCATCATCAGAGCTAAAAATATACATGAGCACACATGCATGTGGGAGCAAATATACACACATGAACATTGCTACACACCACTAAAACACAGGACACATTAGCAACATGCCTCACTGGTTAGCTCCGCTCCTTTTCATTCATCACAGCCTCTTATAGTTCTGTCTTTCTAAATCTGTTTTATATTGCTCTGACTGCCCTCATCAGGATCTGCCTCCCCTTTTTCTTTCCAGCAATCTGATTCTGTCTTTCAACCACTGTCTGTCTCCCTGTCCCTATCTCCTTCTGCTTGGAGATAAGTTGTTCCGTGTTTGCATCCACATATCTGCCTCTCTCAGGACTAAGTTCCCCTTTCACTCACAATCTCTTCTCAGCATCTCATGGAGTTTGTGAGTCAGTTTTTTCAGAAGCTGATTATCCTCGCTGTTCGTCCAAAGAACTACGACATTATTCTCACAAACAAATGAAGTAGTGCCTTAGCCAGCGGCTGTTTTAACCTTCTCTAAATTATCTTAAGAGTACCTGACATTGTATATTCCCTATAAATACTTAAAAATAGAAAAAAACCATCAGAATTATAGCTGCCAGGTTTAGTCCAAACAATTATGAAAGATATTCAACTTTCATTGAATGCAGGGATGTGAAGGGTAGCTAAATATTGCACTGTATATCTATAAGCTTAGGTCAGCCATATCCTGCTAACCTTGGTAAAATAATTTTTTTCTAAGTTGCATTAATTTGCCTTTTTATATTTTTACACAAAGTCAGCATAAGTAGTAATAATTTAATTCACCATTGTCTATTGCTGAGATTATCTTCCTGTTGGCTCTAACTTCTGTCTGATTTTCTCTCGTTCCCACATTTCTTTCAAAAGCTAGCAATACAACAAGCAGTAAAAGGCCAACTACTAAAGATGCAAACTCATAAATAAAAAGGTTACCCTATTCAATGCATGTGCAATTCATTTAAATGAGTGCTTTGCTAGGACACTTTGTAATTTGTGACCTGACTTTTTTCAAATTTAACAGTGTTTTTAACCGTGTTTAGCGGCAGTGCCGTCACAGTGTCAAAGGCTCTGTGGTGGTTTGAAACTAACCATTGCCAAATTTTTTTGTACATGTACAGGATCTTCTTACTTCTTCTTATTTTCAGCATCCACAAGAGTCAGAGAAAATATCAGCAGCATCAACAGCAGCTCAGCATACTAAAATATACAAAAGTGGTGTCTTCTCCCTTTTTAACCACTGCCTTTGCGTGAAAGGAAAATATGATAGGGAGGTAGAATAGAAATAGGAGAGAAAGAAGTTAAGTAAAGCGTATGACAGGAGGCAACAAGAAAAGAAGAAATGAGAATAAATGAAAAGAGGGGCTAAAGGGAAGTAGAGATGAAATACAATGAGAAAAAACTAGAGGAAGAAGACATTAGGCAAGAAAAAAAAGGTGCAAAGAGAAAAAATGGCAACAGAGAGGAAAGGCGGAGACAAGAAGGTAAGTTTTGATAACACAGGAGGAGACCCAGCAGGTAGAAACTATCTGCAATGTTGTCTTAATCACCTTTTAATCTTTCTCAGCCTCCCCACTTGTTAGCATGCTGAAACTTGGACTGAGGCAAACAGCATTAACAAAAAGAGAAAAGAGATTTTCAGCAACACAGAGCAAGAAAATAAAATACCACAGAGAAGATTCATGGATGTATCGACGAAGGACGTGTAAAGGGTAGGTGTGACAGAGGACAGGGTCAGATAGAAGCTTGATGATCCACCATGGCTACTCCTAAGGGGAGCAGCCGAAAGATGAAGACACCACCACCACAGTGGATTATAAATCAAACAATCAAAATGGGATTGAAGTACAGACTGGATTTCAAGACTTCTTTAGAAAACAGAGTAATCTTTAGACGTAGTCCCCAAATTGAGAGGCTCATTAGCAACTGGAAAAACTGAAAAGAAAAATTCAGACAATTACTGTTGGTTGGTGGGTTGGTTGGTTTGTTGGTGAGTACGGAACCCAAAAGTTTTTGTTATCTCTCTGACAGGTATATTTTGTTTTTCAGTTTTCTTCACTTGCATCAACATGTCTTTGGGCTTCACACTGAGGACTGCACAGCTACTAAATGCACATTTACACTAGGAATCAACTCCAGATTTTTATATTGCTTTTCATTCAATTATCCAATTACTTTAAGCTTCTGAAAATGTAATAAATTGCTAAAATTCGTAAATAGTTAATCCAATACTGTTTAAAATACCTGTCAAGTCTGTACTTCAATCAAATCACAATTTGACCACGATGAAAAGAAATGATAACGTTTTTATTTAAAATCTACTGCGGTGGTGTACAGTGTCCAAATGACCCCAAAGAATGATTACTGTGAGTCACTGTATTAATATCTCTCATTATTTCAACAGTCTCTTAATTTTCTTAATGAACTTCTTTCCATTTCAGTTAGCACGGACAGTTAGCAAGGACGGTGTGTGAATGTGTGAGCACGTGAGTGTGCATGTGCATGTAAGGAAACATATTCCTAAGGGACCCTGCAACAATGAGACTCGGTTCCACTACTGCTCCAAATAATACCAACAAACTGTCAAGCTTCACACAAGCATACACAAACACAGTAGCATCTAGGCGTAGGAGGAAGCTCAGGAAGCTCAGTTGATGGAAAATCCTTAAAATCCATCAGTGTTTTGGCTCTTGAGACTGCATGTTTGTTTGTGTGTGTGTGTGTGTGTGTGTGTGTGTGTGTGTGAGAGAGAGAGAGAGAGAGAGAGAGAGGGCGAGAGACGTTCCGTTTCAGTTTGGTGAGCTCAGCACCCACATCCTATATCTAGGGATTCATGATGTGAGTGTGCATGCATATTTGAGAAATCCTAACAAGCTCATTCTTTCCAAATAAAATCTAAAATATATTAATATATTCCATTGCTTCATGACAGCTAACCAGGGCACTAATAAATAAACTAATATAAAAATACCCAGAAATAAATTAATTCTTTTTTTTTCCTAATACAAATGTGCATTTTTATCTCAAATTTACAGAAATTTGGCTAAAGACCTAGCGAATCCTCAGTAAACGTCCAAATCCTAAGCCTTTATCCAGCATTTATTAGCACAGCTGTGTACACTTGACACTCATAATGTTTGTCTCATTAAACAGTCTTTAATATGCATAGTGAAAACAGAAAAGGATTAAAGCAAAGTGAAAGTTTGGATTGTTTGTTATGGCTGCTGGATCACATTTGGGTTCAAACTTCATTTTGTATGACACACAATACAACTTTACCCTCAGCTTACTCTGAAATATTTATCTTACAGGATAAAAAAATAAAAATACCATCACACCAAAGCCAAGCTATCGATGCTCTTCCTTGTAGTTGATTTGAATGACAGATTTTAAACAGTTAAATGATTCCTATGGCTCCAGCAGTAGCTCGTGCTTTTCCTCAGTGTTGGATTTTAACCACTGCTCCAGGCTAGAAGCTGATAATTCAGTTCTGATTTATGTCCACAAACAGTTAAAGAAAACAGAATAGGAGAGAGGATTCAAACTTGTTTTAAAGTTTTAGATTTAGTTTATTTATTTATTTATTTATTTTGGGGG
>VUQR01037063.1:0-13242 GCA_015108515.1 Hemichromis elongatus
GGCACCTGCTATCTGGAGGCTTCACAGACCGGCCTCCGCCTTGTGGCTCCTTGACGTCTTGTCACCACTCCACCAAAAAAAGGTCCGTTTCCTCCATACCGGCGATGTATTCGTCTTCATTAAGATCTCGAATATGTTCAGTTGGCAGAATTGAGAATATTCCATCTGCCAAACACTTAATTAACGCGAACATAATCGGCTTTTGTCTTCCGGTCTCCTCCGGTTGTTCCTCTCTGTCGAAATTCGCGCGTCACAGACGTCACTTATTTTTCAAACGCGCATGGCAGTGCGCATGCGCATACTCTGCTGCACGCAATAAGAAGATGCTGCATTTTTAACTCTGAGGGAGACGGACAATGAGCCTTTTTCCAAAATTTTAAGTACTATATTGTATATATTGTCAAAAAACTAAAGTGTACATAGCAGTTATAATACTAAGTGGCCTGTATTTGTCCCTGTGGACCCCAAAGCGCGTTACACTACATTCAGTCATCTACCCATTCACACACACATTCAACCACTTGTTGTATCTCACTGACAGATCATTTTAAAGTCAAGTGAACGCTACATTATAGTGAGATATTGTGTAATGTGAAATACTAAATAAACACCTAATTCTTGCTACACCTTTGACTCTGTTTTGTTTGAATCAAACTGTTTTTTTGCTTTTTAGCACACTGTTTATCATTATTATTATTATTATTATTATTATTATTATTATTGCACTAAATACATTTTAAATAAAGGATACTTTGATATACATTTTACTATAAGGTTGGAAATGTATTTTCTTCACCCTAAAATATATTTTGAAATATATTTTGGTTTAAAACAAATATATTTTCAATTTCAAAAATATATTTTTTTGAGAATCTCAAATATAACATATATTTGCCATATATTTAAAATATATTTTGGCCAGGAAAAATGTATTTTTTTACCGTATGGGACGGTACCCTTGAAAACACCAAGGCTAAGGTCTAATGGTACTTAATGCTTCTGACAGACAACCAGCTGCTGGCCAACCAACCAGACATAGTGGTGGATGACAAGGAGCAGAAGACTGCAGTTGTGGTAACTGTGAAAGTCCCAGTGGACAGCCAGAATGTGTCACGGTTCTGGGTTATTTTGACTCAGCATTTTGAGTTCTTATGTTTTGGTTTGATTTTGTATTATGGGTTGTATTCTGATTCACCTGTTGTGCTTTGTTAATTATTACTATAATTCTATGTTTCAGTTTATTCTGGTTGAGGGTTTAGTTATTAGGTTTTGTTCTTGTGCCCTTGTGTTTAGTGTAGGTTTAGTTCAGTGTCAAATCTGCGTCTTTGTGAATTGTTTCTTGTTTCCTGTTTTACTGTGAAAGTTTATGTCTTATGTCATTTTGCTTCCCCGCTGTCTTGTTAGCCATCATTTCTCCCAGCTGTCTTTCCCTCCTGTCTCCAATTCCTGGATTACTTCACTGTGTATTTAAGCCCTGTGTTTGCCTTTACCCTTTTTCTCATTCTACCCTCTACATACTGTGTGTTTTGTCTCATGCGCCTGTTTTGTTTTTCTCTCCCAGTGTTTCAGTCCTTAGTTCCTCTGTCCAGAATTTTGTTTTTGTTTTTTGCTGAGTTAGCCGTTCTGGTTTTGGTTTTGAGTCCTGCGTTTGGGTCCTTTCCTGCCTGGTGGTGCATGGCCGTTCTTAGTTGGTGGAGCGATTTGTCTGGTTAATTCCGATAACGAACGAGACTCCGACATGCTAACTAGTTACTCGACCCACGAGGTGCGAGTCCAACTTCTTAGAGGGACAAGTGGCGTTCAGCCACACGAGATTGAGCAATAACAGGTCTGTGATGCCCTTAGATGTCCGGGGCTGCACGTGCGCCACACTGAGTGGATCAGCGTGTGTCTACCCTTCGCCGAGAGGCGTGGGTAACCCGTTGAACCCCACTCGTGATAGGGATTGGGGATTGCAATTATTTCCCATGAACGAGGAATTCCCAGTAAACGCGGGTCATAAGCTCGCGTTGATTAAGTCCCTGCCCTTTGTACACACCGCCCTCTACATACTGTGTTTTTTGTTTCATGCGCCTGTTTCGTTTTTCTCTCCCAGTGTTTCAGTCCTTAGTTCCTCTGTCCAGAATTTTGTTTTTTGGTGAGTTAGCTGTTTGGGTCCTTTCCTGCCTGCTGCACACAGTCCATCATGACAGAATTAATTTTTTTCATATTAGAAAGAATGAATATAAAAAAAAACAAAAAACATAGATGTGGAAGGTAAAGTTTAAAATGATCCCAGTGGTAATAGGAGCATTTGGAGAGCTAAAACGCAAACTGGAAGAGTCCCTCTAGCAAATCGCAGCCACTGTTTTTAATGCAGTGACATCCGAGGACCCAAAAGTCAAAGGCATCAACACTGATATCTGCCTGGGCCTTTGAGCACAAAACTTTCTCCAGATTCTCTAATATTTTGGTGATATTATGACAAAGATAATGATGAGATTTTTGGTATCTTCACAATTTTATATTGAGGAACGTTATTTTGAAATTGTATCATAATTTGTAGCCTGTTTTCTATAGTTTGGTGAAAATTTGGCCATCTGTACTTCTGAGAAACACCTCATAGCTAATTAAACACTTGTTGCCAATTAATCTACTTTGTTGCAAACATGTTGCTCCCCTGTGTCCATCGCACCATTTTTTTCTTTCACTTGTTTTACAACAGACAAAAGTAAAAGCAGAAGGAAAATGATTAGTGTTTTTGTCAAAAAGTATAGCACAAGTAAAAATCTCACTGAACAACAGCAGTCATTGTTTCAACAAGCACAAGTGCTTTGAGAGGGATTTTGTATTCAGCAGCATTGTCATCCAAGTCATTTGCATTTTTCTGTGAAGTTTATAAAAAAGAAATATGTATTGAAGGAGAGACACCATTTTTCTGAATATGCTTTTCCTGCCCTGATGCATTTCCATCAAGCTGGGTTCTTTTTCACCATGGCAGAAATGAATTAAACTGTCAATGTTAAGCAAGTTATGTCATCACGACCTTTCATTCTACTTCCACAGTTATTGTATGTTCAGCAAAGCTCTTTACTAAGGTTCAAAGTTTTTTTTTAGAAAAAAAACTGTAACCTTTAGATATGTGTTGATCCAATGAACATGGAAATCAATCTTTTACTACTTATGTCACTCTTCTGTCCTTGAACCAGATATTGATTCCCTGCCATATCCCAGGAGTACTCTTCTCCAGCTCATAGTACATAATATCATCTGTAGAAACCAAAACCTACCCCAGAGAAATAGAAGAAATGGCTGATATTAAGAAATCCTACCAGCCTAGCTGGACAAAGTTGGACTGAACAGAGGCACGAATCATGGCAGCACAGGAACAAACTCTAAGCAAGAGATCAATAGAGGCTGGGGTCTACCACAGTCGACAAGACTCCATGTGCAGGATGTGTAAAGATGACCCCCGAGACTATCCAGGGGGTGCTAGATGCTAGCAGCCAGGGCATACATGGTACGCCTTAACTAAGTGGCTGGCATAGTATACGAGAACATCTGTGCCTAGTATAACCTTGTGGTCCCGAGGTCAAAATGGGATTTACACCCTAGGCTGGTTGAGAATGAGCAAGCTAAGATCCTGTGGGACTTGAGATAAAAACAGACAAACTGGTGGTGGCTAACCAAGCAGTCATAGTAGCAGCAGACAAGCAGAGAACGTGATAGATGTACCTCATTTCTAAACATTTCTGTTTCTGATTCTCCCGGTCACTCCCAAAGAAAATCTTAACCTCTTCCACTCTGCCACCTTCTGCTCTTCCTCCTGTGTTTTTTCTCAGTGCCATCATTTCAAATCACACATTACATAGCAGGTCTCTTGTAAACCTTCCCTTTCCTTCTTGCTGCCATCCTTCTGACCCAAATCACCCTAGAGACTCATCTCCAACCACTCCACCCTGCTTGCGCTCTGTTCTTCCCCTCTCTTTTAGACTGCCCATTGCTTTGAAGAGTTGTTCCCTAGGTATTAAAAATAATCAATTTTAGTTCCCTTTACTCCTTGTAGGTTCACTATTACACCTGTTTCCTTCACACACAAATGCATTCCATCTTGCTTTTCTTTACTTTCAATCTTCTTCTTTCCAATGCAGACCTCCAGCTCTGCAGGCTCTCTTCCACCTGCTCCCTACTCTCACTGTAATCACAATGTCATCTGCACAGATCAATGCTTTCTCAACACACAGTGCAGTTCCTTAGGACATTCAGTGTTCTTTCTTATTAACACTCTCAAACCCAACATTGCATCTGTAGTGCTGTTTCTCAGTATGAAACCAAACTCCTGCTTGCCTGTCAACACCTCCCTTGTTAATGTAGCTTCAACAACTCTTTCCCGTGTCCTATATATTGATTTTTAAAGCCATTGTACAGACTACTATCCCCTTAGGAGGGGGCCTGTGGGTACATCTTTCACCATCTTACAGTGCTGGGATTATAGTCATTGCCCAGCTCCCTGAATGGTACTCATGACCACTGATGAATTGTCATGACAATTTGCATATTAATGATCATGAAACTGACTTCTGTGGATGGCTGTAGCTCAGGAGTTAGAGCAGGTAATCTGCTAATTGGAAGGTTGGCAATTTGATCCCTGGCTGTTTCAGTCTCCATGCCAAAGCATCCTTAGGCAAGATACTGAAGCCCAAGTTGTTCTTTGATGCATTTATCAGAGTACGACTCTATAGCTATGTGACTGTTAGCTGGATAGCTCTTATGCGTAGAAAAGTGCTTGTATGTCGGTGTGAGTGGTTTTGAGAGCGCTATATAAAGACTAGTCAATTTAGAATTTAAACCTGCTGAGGCTGAAGAAGTCACTTGGCCGAGTGATGAAACACTTTTCCCACTGAAAAGCCAATACCCAGAAGAAGAAAATAAACTTTCCTTACCTGGATGACTGAGCACACATCACATAAGTCAACAGCTCTTGAATTGGTGCCCATGGTTATCCAGAGGAGAAAGTATCGGATGATATGTAAGTGCTAAACTATGCACTGTAATGTGTAGATCTTGTCAGGATCTATTGGTCTCATATTTCTGTTTAGTTTCTAAATGTCATGACTCCATTACAGCAGCCTAGGTCCTGCTGACCTAAACAATTCTGTACTTTGTAATTCATCCTGTGTTTCTTTGCATGTTCCTGTTTTCTCCCACACAGTAATAACAGCTCTTTGGCTCCAAGCAGAGTTAAGAGCAATGCTATCATTGCAAACATAATAGACTTATTTTACACCATGTATGTCTTGCTCATAGTTTATCATTGATAAATTAATGTCAGAGAATCCCATCACCACCTGCATATATATTTGTTTACCTATGCAATTACTCACCCACACATACTTGAGTAGAATGCAGTGTGATTACAGAATGCCTGCCTTTCTCTGCAGCCACTTCATGCGTGAACGACAAGCAAACTTTTTCAGTAGCTATAGAAGCTTGTGTAGAGGAGATATTAGCCAGAAGATGCGATTGATTATTTTAAAAAGTAAACTGTAAAAGTCAATGTAAAAACTTGTAGGATTACGCCAATAAGAAATGACCAGTCAGAGTGAAGTTGTAACAAAGAACTAATGTGACACATTGGGAGTAAAAATGTGTCAAATAACTGCACTGGAGACATAACTAGAAATGTGTGTGTGAGTGTTTTTTTTTCTTGGTTTGTGTGTTTGGTTGTTTGGTTTATTTAGTTTCTTTACAGTCGTGCTTGTTAAGGTGGGGTGGGTTAGGACTCAATCGCAGGACTCGGAAATCCAAAGCAGTAAACATTTTATTTACAGAGTTCACCAGGTGTATATACAAGATAGTGCGAGAAGGTGCTATGTACAACAGGTGGGAGAAGGGGTCCAGGGTAATCCAGGGAAAGGTCCACTCTCTCCAACGATCCTCCTACACACGACCAAACACTCACGCCTCACTCATGGCACTTCAGCTCACACATGGGAAAGGGTCCAGGGAGGTCTGCAGACAAAGACACGACACTGAGAGGCAATCCAAAACGAGTTCTCACAATCTTACTTGCTGTAGGTTTGACGTTCACTAACGAGTGGCAGACAACGATCCAGCGACGACCAGTCGTCCTCCCCTGGCTTAAATGTCAGACGAGCTGATAGCACACAGATGTGCTGGCTTCCAGGAGGTGTGGACCGAGGGCGTGAACCCACAGTGAGTTCCGCCCCGGTGAGTGAGAGTGAGAGGGGGAGAAAGCGAGAGAGAGAGAGAGAAGAAGAGCGAAAAACTGCTGATCAGCACCCTGCTGATCCTCCAGGCCGTGACAGTGCTTTCATTATAGTTTGTATTCAGAAATAGTTTTTTTTGTCACTGTCCTAATACTAGGTGGCACTTCCTTTTGATTAATCTGTAGTTGATGGTCAGGAAAATTCTTTCAGTTCACTGATTTACTCAGCTTAAAGCAGCATGAACCTTTACAGGCAACTCTCTGTACACTTAAAGACTACAGTGATAATGCTATGAATAGCAGTCAGTCATGGTCACTCTGTTTTCTGCTCAGGCATATTGTGTGACTCTTCAATACTAAAGTAATTTCCTCAAATAATCCCGGTGAGCGTTTTCAGCACAACCTTGAACTGCATTCAACACTGTTGACAGCAGAGATGTGGATTATACTGCAGAATAGGTTTGAGAAATACTGCATGTTTTGATAGTTTTCTCCTGCTGTGAAACTTGTCACCAGTGGAATCTTTGTAACTGTGAATCCAAACTTCACAGTCTCAAATCTGCAGAAGCGGATAGTACTTTACACAAAGAAGACATACTTTGGTTGCAAATCACTGTAAGTGAGTAGATTTGATTATTTATATAAAAAAGGATATTTTGATATAAAATAATCAACAGAGAATTTTAATGTATGAGATTTTTCCTTCATGTCTTCACTGATCAGCTTTAATCGTACAGAGTTTGGAGGATGCTGCAAGTCAGCATCGATCACAGAGTCCAATTCTTTCTTTGTGAGCACACCAGTGGAGGTGGAGTGAATGGGGTTATAGCACTGGGAAAAGAGCAAGACAGAACCTACATCACCTGAACACCTGCAGGCAAATCAATAAAAGATCAGAGGTCTGGCTTTGATTCAGCTGTTGACAGGATTCTTATGGGGAGCAGGTGGGGCTGGTAGTAACCTGAGTTTTCTGAGGGATATTCTGTCTTACCTTTGAGTGATCAAATGGCTCCAATGATGGATGAGGTACAGAGTGTATTTAATTTAATCTACAACAAGAACAGAATTGTTCTGTGTTACATCATTTATCCAAAATTATACTGCATATTTTGCATAAAAAACTATCTATTTGTTAAGTATATTTGTAAGTATGCACAGTTTGCCCTTAGGTCTGTGTCACACAATGTATGCGTGTGTGTGTGTGTGTGTGTGTGTGTGTGACTCACTTTAAATGTCACATAGTCCACAAATGTTAATGCAATTTCAGATTTCATTTAATGTATCACTACCCTTAAGACCAATAAGCAGTCATTAGAGTGCTTGACTGGAAATCAGAACGTCTACACAAAACACGTTTCTGTTATAGGTTGCAGGTTCATGTTAATTTGTAAATACATTATGTATATGTTCACAGTTCAAATCAATAACAACTATTTCTGATTTATTAAAAATATATTTAATCATCTGCTACCATGTTAAAAAGAAGGTTTCCACAGAATACAGTCCAGTTAAAAACAAAGTAACCCATTGATTCAATGGCTTAAGCTACCTTTAGCAGCAACAAATTGAAGCAATGTTTTACTGTATGACTTTTGACATTGCTGTTGAGAAATTTGGACCTTCTTTACAACATTGTTTGAGTTCAATTAATTTTGCAGGTATTTTTTTTTGCACAGCTCTGCCACAATATCTCAATATAATGTAGTGTTGGATCTTTGATGGTTCATCTTGGAAAGTAGTTCTGACTCTCACTAGTCCACAGCCTCCTTCATTCTGCTCAGCGTTTAGTCTCATTGTGCTGATTTTGGGGTGAAAGCCTTCAAGTTTGTCACAGCTTTCTTTTCTTTATGTCTTTTTCATATCTCAGACTCTTTATTGGACATCTGCCACTGAGATGGTTACTGGATCGTGTTCAAGGAGGTCGTTGTGGTCTGTTCGTATGAGAAGAACCCCACCAAGGCAACAAATAACAGCAATACTCAGTGGCTAGTGAATTTGTTGTTCCTTTGCCACTGAGAGTCCACACTTCACAGGCCTCAGGTATGAACAGCTTATTGTACTACTTTCTTCATCACACCTTTATGTAGTTTGGATAGATGGCTAACTTTCCTTTGTCCTACCTTGGTCTTAGTCTCATCAGTATGTCCCGGTTTGTCTGATGTGACTGACCTCACACTTCAATAAATCAATTAATCAAGCACATTTGGTGAGCCACACCTGGTTGTTTCATACCCTTTTCATGTAAAAAAAAGTTGTAATAATTGGAGTCTGGTAAAAGCTTTCTATTCAAAGGAATAAATCTGTTTTGTGCTACTTATCAGGTTTTGGAATAAGTAGAGAAAATAGACATTCCAGATGTACATCATGCCTGCAATGTTTCCCACGTTGCAACTCCCAGCTGACATTGCTGAGGTAGCAGCAGTTGTTTTTACACTTGCAATTTCATAAAAATTGCAGCAACCAGGCTACATCTCAGCTGTGTCTGCTTAGTTTTTTTTTTCTTTTTCTGTCTTTATCAGATGTGCAGGTCTGTTTGATGGCTGGTACACAAAGAATACAGTAACAGCTGATAGGTTGAAACCTGCTCTTAGAAGCATTATATTTCTGTAGGTCGGTCTGGACGTTTGTATAAGTTTATTAGTGGTTTGGCGTAATTACTTCTGAGGTTCACTGACTTTTTTTTCATTCACCTTCCTGTTTGACTGACTACTGCTGTTGATGCACTTTCTGTTTTTCTTTCTACTTTTTTACCTTTCTGCTTGTCTTTCCCTTACTTACTCTCTTTGAAAGAAAAAGGAACGCTCTCTATGAATTTAATCTGTGGGATATGTCAAAAAGCCTTAACCATTTCTAACTTTCATTTTTCAATTGTTCTGCTGTTTAATCTTCCTTCTGATTGGTACTTGGTTTCTAGTGTTTCTAGTCTCTAAATTTGAACAACTTAATGAGCCTTGAGCACCACCCACTCATTTCCACCAGCTCAGAAGTACCTAGCCCTGAACAGGCACTTCTTTCTTCCTCAAAACAGCCCTAAAAGAAGTCCTTCAAATGAATTTATGAGTTTCCCACTATATGAACACAGATGGACAACTGTTCACGTCAAAAGCATGTCGAAATTTTATACCATCCTGTTAAATATTTTGTTACTAAAGAAAGTAGTACCGGCATTCATGGTTCCCATAGCATTAATACTATTGAGTATGGTGATCCCTCAATTTTATGACTTTAAAACATATATTTGCATATTAAAATATCTTTACCTATAATTACTTATTATTATTACTTATTATTATATGTGCCCTTTGTGTTTGAGTTTAGTGTAAACAAAATAAAAATGTTAGCATAGCTATGTTAAAGTAAGACAGGTAAATAATTAGCTCAAAGCTCCTGGAGCCTTGGTTGTAATTGTATATTTTGTAGTTTAAAACAAATAACCACATAAACAAACTTGACAATGTGTATCCTATATTCTACAAGCAGTTATATTAAGTCTTGTATTAAATTGATAATGCCTTATTTTATTCCACTAGAGACTTCCTAATGACCCGCCTCTGTCTCTCTTCTCATGCTGTCACTCTCTCTGCTTTAATCCCATTTTGTTTCCTCCCTTATTGCCTACTTATTCCCTCTCATTTAGCTCTGATTAAAATGTGTTCACTGATCCTCCTCTACCTCTATTCCTACCTTCCTTTTTTCCTTTCTTCTTCTCTACATAACCTTATCTCAGATAATTTGTTCTTTCCTGCTGTCCTTCAAAACATTTAAAGCAACATCTAAAATCCTACCAATGTTCAATTAGAGAGTTAAAATAGCACCCAGAGTTCAGTTATATTTACTGATACAATTTTATATATTACTTTATTTTTGCAGAACAGAGACCAGGGCCCTGTACTACAGGTTGACTTACACAAGTTATCTTCCTTTTATCTGGATTAACCCTAACATTGACAATCAGGCTTTGCAACCGTGAAAAGCTGGTTATCAAATAACACTTCTAATCACCATTTCCACTTTATGCACTTTGGTTAGTAAGACTGGAAAATAATTACTATATTGACAAAGTTTAAGCTCCTGAAGCCAGGAAGGAAAGCTGGCTAAAATTCATACTGTATAAGTTTACAAACTTATCAATATCGCGGCTCCTTCTTCCGGACACAGAAAATACAATGGATTATAACTGAGCATTTCAGTAAATTATTGTTTAAAGGATAGTTTTAGTAGGGTTTAAATGTGTAAAGGTGGGTACAGAATCTGCCTGTCTATCTAGATCATGGGCAGCAGGCTAAGCACTGAAAGCCAGATTTCTCTCTCCCTAGCCACTTCCTCCAGCTCATCTGGGGGAACACATGAGGCGTTCCTAGGCCAGCCGAGGGAAATTATTTTTCCAGCATGTCCTGGGTGTACCCCGGGGCCTCCTCCCACTAGAACATGCCCAGAACATTTCAGCCAGGAGGTGCCCAGGAGGCATCCTAGTCAGATAACTGAACCACCTCCTTTGGATTTAAAAGAGCAGCGGCTCTGCTCTGAGTCCTTCCAGAATAACTGAACTTCTCACCCTGTCTCTAAGGGCGAGGTAAGCCACCCTTTAAGAGAAGCTTATTTCCATTACTTGTATATGTCATCTCATTCTTTTGGTCACTGCTCACAGCTCATGATAATAGAAGTGAGGGTGACGGTAGATAAATGTGTAAATTGATAGCTTCACTTTTACGGTCAGCTCTCTCGTCACCACAACAGACAAGTGCCCCAGTCCATTTGTCAATCTCCAGCTCCACTCTCCATTTGTGAAGAAGACCCAAGATACTTAATTTCCTCATTCCATAGTCTCAGACTTGGAGGCGCTAAATCTCATTCATGCTGCTTTAAAGTCGACTGCAAATCATTCCAGTGTAAGCTGTAGGCAACCATCTGATGAAGCCAACAGCACCCCATCCTCTACAAAACGCAGACACATGATACTGGGCCACCAAAGTCATAGCCATCTGCCACTTGGCTCCTTTCTTTCCTCCAAAATTATAAACAAAATAAGTGATAAAGGGCTTTCCTGGCATGGTCCAAAATCCACTGGCAACGAGTCCCAAGCTCTCATTATGGTTGATTGTGGACAGAATGGCAATAGCAACAGGCCAGATACCCCATACTACTGAAGCACCTTCCACTAGATCCCCTGAGGGATGCTGTCGAATGGTTTCTCTCAGTCCACAAAACACATGTAGAGTGGATGGGCAAACTCCCAATTCACCATGACATATCCTCAAGAGAATAAAGAGCTGGTCCAGCATTCCACAACAAGGACAAAAGCCACATTGTTCCTACTGAATCCACGGCTTGACTAACAGATGGACTCTCCTCTCCAGTACAGTAGTGTGATTCTCCTAGAATTGGAAGACATCCTCTGGCCCCTTCTTAGCCGTCTGTACTCCATAATGGCTGTGGCCAGCTGGCAATTTTCTGCTACTGTTTGAGTATAAAACATTTTTTTACACACTATATTTTAACACATTTAAATAATGTTAACAAAAAAGGATATTTAAGAAATATTTTGCCATATTTTACCACTGAGTCACCTCAAATGCTTTGGCTAGTGTTCATCTAGAGAGTGCAAGCGGCTTGCTGTTGACCTCATAATGCCAGCGTGAAGCATCCACAACTATTAATTCTGGAGGAGGCTGTAAAACTGTGTAGAAGAAGTCTGATACGGGTCAATGAGTTAGTGAAGATCACTTCAGTTGGACGACGTGATACTGAGCTGGGTTGTTAAGAGTTTCCAGAATGATTGCAATGGTTAGCGCTGCTTTTTTTGCTGCTGTTGGCCAGTGTTACTGAACTTTGTGGATCCAATATTTACAGGCTCTGACACGAAATTAATAGGAAACCTGGATTTAATACATTTGGCCCTATCTTTATCTAATATATTGTTAGCTTATATCCAGATGTTATTTTTTTTTTTTAATTGCTGGTTTCTGTCAGCTGTCTGGGGACGGAATCTAATGAAAATCAGAAAAATTATGACAATTTTGGGAAGAAACATGTTTATGCATGTATTTGTGTTTTAGAGTCCTGACTTCAGTTCAGGAGAGGAGATTTCAGGTTAGCAGAAATGAAAATGGGATGGAGATGAGGGATGAGCTAGCAGTGGTTGAGGAGGCACATGAAGAAGAAGTGGAGGAGAAAGACAGTACAAAAAGAAAGAGTTAATATGAAGGAGTGGGTATGAACACACACATGTCCCAGCACGCCATGAGTAGTTTAAGTTCTTTTTTTAATTTTAAAATAAACATTTCTTTTAAAAAAAATGCAATCATGATTGTCTGCATCGCCCTGTTTTCATGGCAATGTGACCCGCTTTGTTATAGAATAATCATCAGGAAAACAAAAACAGTAATTTTATCTAAAAACACTTAAATATTAAAAACGTTTTAGACCGTCCTCTTATCTTAACTGAGGTCCCAGGGATCGTCGAGGAATGGTGATGCAGTTTTCTTTGCCATGTTGCTGTTCATCGATGAGTAGCTGGTGATTTCGTTGATCTCTAATCTGGAAGATAATCTGCTCAAGAGCAGGATAAATTTGTGCCATTCTCACCATGGTAGTAGGCATGAAACACATTTATAGTACAGAAAACACTGAATTTTCTTTGATAAGTTGAAATCCTGCTTCAAATTACAGACCTCAGCACTGTTAGTGTGATAAAACAGTGCGATAGACAAAAAAAAACTCACATTGAATTAGCATTTCACTTGGTTAAAACTTCCTTCATTATTCTTAATCTAGACTAACTGCTTCTGAAACCTAGTTAAAGGTACACTTTGGCAATTACAACCGCTAGCAGGGCTTTGGTGCACTTTAGCATTTAAGTGCATTTAATACTTGCTTGGAAAAAAACTCGCCTTTTATGTTTCAGTGGACATTTTGATCTGGATAATAATAATAATAATGCATTGGATTTATATAGCGCTTTTCAGGGCACCCAAAGCGCTTTACAATGACATTATTCATTCACGCTCACATTCACACATTGGTGGAGGCAAGCT
>VUQR01037064.1:0-14688 GCA_015108515.1 Hemichromis elongatus
AAGCGCAAGTGCACCTTTTCAAATGAACTGCAAATGAAATTTCCTGCATACCGTCGGTCGGCATAAATGGAGGCGGAGTGCACCGTGTGCAGAGCTGGCACGTACGTTTGTGTGTCTAACAAAGGTGCGGGTGATCTTGTTGCTCACATGGACGCAGAAAAACATAAAAAGGCTGTGCGAGGCAAAAATTCATCTACTAAGTTAACTGAGTGGTGGTGGAACTGAGTTAACTTAGTTAACTAAGTTAGTTCTACTGAGTACGTTAGTTTTTTTTTGCACTTGATGACTTTTAAAAGCCTATCTGAAATTTTTTGTTTCAAGAGTCATTAACCACGCAGAGAAGGCATCATTTAAATTGTGGAAAAATGTTAAATTTTTCTTTATGCAAACAGTTTTATTAAAGTTCTTCATGATGAGTCAGGTGTCCTCTTTTTTGGAAATCAAAATATGGTCACCCTAGTGTATGTGAATGGGTGGATGACTATAGTGTAAAGTGCTTTGGGGTCGATAGGAACTAAGTAAAGCGCTATACAAATACAGTCCATTTACCATACATTAAAAAAAACCCCAAAAGACCAGAATATGAATATTTCCTTCTTTGCTAAGAGTGAACTGAGAGGACAGAAAACACTTTCATGTTTGCAGCGCAGCTGAAGCTGTAGTAAAGACTACTAAGAGAATATCTTAATTTAGCATAAAGAATGATAAATAGCAAAACAGATAAAAAAAGATGTCCAGTAGCCCATCATGAGCTACTACTTGAAAGTTTATATATCGTTTTTAAGTTGTACAAGAATATAAAAACAACACTGTCTTTTAATTTTTTCCCAAACTTAAAAGGCACAATCGAGTCTCTCAGTTTTGCACAGGTTTCCGTTGTAGTGGCTTCATATTCGACAGACATATAAATATGTCCAGAGCTCTCAAACTGAAACCAGCTGGCACAACTAAAATGGGTGCAGTACTATAAAGCTTCTTGCGGCTAAAAGTGACTGCAGGCTTGGAATGTTATCTAGCAGGTTATGACATTTCAGTTTCACCTTACAACTGTGATAATGAGATGTGTGATAAGAAAGAACAGCCCCCCCCCGCTGCCACATTAAGGATTACTGTAACTTAAAAAAAAAAATCATATTTGTATTAAGACCTTTCAGTTTTGCGCAGTTTGGTAATACAGGTGTGCAGCTAATAATGATTGAATTTAAACATAGTGTAAGTTGGAAATTCCTAAGACTTTGTTTAACACCGAGACGCTGATACAAGCCACATACCTTTAAACAGGATGAACAATTCATATTCTGGAACGATTAACAAGATAATGTATTTTTACCTTTTGGCTTCCTGGTAGCATTTCAGAGAAAGAATACCAGCATCATGACACAATGTATAATACAGCATATACAGTAAATATATGTATTTGACTGATATATTAAAAGGAATTGTGTTCTTTCCTCTTTAGCCAGAATGGCATTACGAAAGGCAGCGCAATACATCATTATTCTCCTAGTCATATGGAAATGTTTGAAGTATGAGGGACACAGAGAGTTTCTAAATGGCTTCTTTGAGGTAAGAATACAAACGAATGAATGTATAATGATTATTATTCTACACAGACAAAATACAGTAAAACAAATCTGGGTTTTCTTCCAGGAGTTAATGAGTCAAAAAGACTCCAGCATTCATCTAAGACAAAAAAGAGAAAGTGAGTAAAACCTTTGCAGAGTTACTGCAATGTAACGCATGTTTGATGACTAATAATATAATTATGTAATAATTGCATGTATTAAAAAAACAGACTTTGCAAAGTGTTTAAAAACTAAAAAGAGGGAGCATATTTAGAACATCAGCTGTTGAAATATTAATACATCGATATGGCATCTGACCTGACAGTTTATCAGTGTTACATCATCATTTTATGTTTGTTTCTTTTGTTTGTTTGTTTTACATCACTAGCTTTATCAAATTCCACTGAGTACGAGCTCCAAGCTGTTATAGGCATCTCAGACTTGGTGCGTTTCCAGTCGATACTGAACACTCTCAGTTTTCCTTTGTCGCTCAACAACACTGGTGAAATTACAAGCATTAATACAACTACAGGTAAAACATCCATTGATGCTGCTTCTCCATTGTTTGCCAAATATATTATATCTTCACTCTGCCACAAAGAGTCTCATTAATCTGTTATGTTGTGTTCTGATTCTTCTCAGTGTGTTCACCAAACATAACTGCAAACATAACTGTATATCAGTGCACATGTGAGGAGAGCTTTGCTTGGTCATATAACAAATGCATTAACTATGGGGCCTGTGATGCCATCGTTGGTGATACATGTGGATGCATTAATGGACTTCCAGCAGATGGGCAATACTGCCAGTTAAACACCAGCCAACCAGGTAAGCTTGTGAGTAAACACATATTAGATGTGATAGGTAAGTAAGTATGTAATGCAAAAAAAAAGCACATTTATCCAGCATATGTAGTTCGGTGTTCTGTGAAAGGATTTAAATATTTTTTTTTTTAAACGTTTTCTAGGAGACTTTTTTTTTTTTTTTTTATAAATAATGTAAAATGGACTCCTATTTTTAGCATTACGTACTAACAAATAAGGGGGCATGTGTACAACCAGATATCGCAGCAAAGAGTGTAATAGACTCGCTCGTCTGTTGCAGACTTGCTGTGACATTGTGTTGCAATGTAATGTTTGTTTCATGGCTTGGTAATAGATGCAATATTGATCAATATTTAATTTCACAGGGTAAAAGTTTAAAGGATGTTGATTTTAATTCTATCTTAAAGCCACACCTTGCTATGAACTATGGTTCAAAGGTTTATTAGATGTAGACACCAATAATTTGCATATGAGAGGAATTTAAAATGTATAAAAAGTTTGAAAATTGTTTTCTCTTGTACAATTGTACATCACATGTAATTTAAGCATGAATGTCTATTTGTCACATAGATCGCTGGCACTGTCACATGACAGCTTTTTTAATGGCCTATCACATGTAAAGTCACAGTAGAAGTAGAAACGTGTTAAATAAAAGCGGTGCTTGTATTTTGTTATGATTTTCTCCTTGTCTCCTCTACAGGGCCCGTGGAGTTTGATGTAGACTTTAACTTGCTCTTGCCAATATCCAGTCTGCCTTCAAATTTTATTGATCTGTTCAGAGACTATGTGGGAAATTTGTCACTCCCCCAAACCATCACTCAGTCCTTAATAATAGAAGACTTGAACTTCACCACATGTAAGAATACTGGACTCAGTCAGATTCAAATGTCTTCATACTCTGGTGCATGAATTACAAGCTATGTTTTGTTGTTCTTTTAAATGACTTCAACAGGGTGCTATCCAAACTCCACTGGAGGACTGCAGTGTCAGTGTGAGAACCAGTTTGGTTGGTCATGTGACAAGTGTGGCCTATACGGTGCATGCAGTAATGTCACCTCCCAAACCTGTGGATGCATCAAAGGGCTTCCTCCTAGTGGAGAGTTCTGTGAACCAGTCTCAAGTAAGATTCTAGCTGTTACAAAAGACCTTTGTTACTTTTAATACAAAACTTTACAAATACATGCAAACAATTAGGATGCTGTAGAGAACATCATTTAGTAACATTTTCTGTTAAATGGACAAAGAAAAACTTTATGCATTCATGTCTAAAAGTAATGTAAGGCACTATTACTGATTGGATGGGAATCAAGACGATAAATAGCAACGCACTATAATGCATCATGGTTATACAGGTATGGGGTTTTATTTCTGGATAGAATTGAATGTTTTATGTTGCTTTACAGGTATTTCTCCATGTCCACCATCAACTCCTGGTATGAGAAAACTTGTTTTTCTTTTGTCTTCATGCACAAATATAGTTAAACTCATAAACTCTTAGTTGTTGTATATATAACATTCATGAATATAAAGTTACTGGCACCATGTGTAATATTTTCAATATGACAAAGTCTAAAAGAAGAGCTCATGATAGTAATTTTAGCAGCGATCACAGAACATAAAAGCTAAATCTTACTGTTCAACGCCTGCATATAAATGGTAAAGATTCTTTATAGATTTTTTTTTTTGCTTGTTTGTTTTTAATAATATCACTATATATGGGTGAAATGATACCACAGCCTCTATTGGGTGCACATGTTTGAATTCATTTTGGTGTTTGTCCAATCCACACAGAGCCAAACGTATGCATACAAATTTGTTTGACAGTCATTATTAGATTGACTAATGTTCAGAACACATAAAAAAATCCAGTAAACCTTTTGAAGTTTCAAGGAGTGCTGTCAATTTATACAAGTACCTTTGGAGCCAATTCTAAACAAGTGCAGATTCCAAAGTCATCAGTTCAAACAACTGTACAGAAGTACAAGTTATTCTGATGTGATGGCATTTTGTCAAAGTTTGGAAGATGAGCCAAACTGTCACCATCAGATAACAGTAGATTGGTTGGGATGTTCAGGAACAATTCAGGAATCACAAATCCTTAAGAATGACATAAATTGGCAACTCCTGGAACAGCAGTGTCACAGTGAGGCAGGTTTTGCATCACCATGGACGGAGAGGGTGCTGATCCAAGCCCCTGCATCAAAACCAACACCTTCAAGCTTTGCTGAAATTTGCAGCTTCCACATGGGCAAGCCAAATGCTTTCTGAAAAGTTTTATGTTCATACAAAGATTGAGTTATTTGGCCACAAAAACCAGAGGTATGTTTGGAGCCAGAAAGGTAAAGCTTTCACCCCAAGAACACAGTACTTCTTGTACTATTATGTTTGACATACAGTGCCAGATTCTTGTGAAAGTGGAAAAAGCATAACCAGCAATGAAATGAATTAAATTGGAAAAAAGCTGTCGTGTATTTCATGTAGCTGTGGTTTCTCATCATTGTGAAAGGTACATGTCATAGATTCTCTCTTTTTCTTCTCCACAGATTCAGTGGACTTTGATATAGCCATTGAACTACAAATCCCAGTATCCAGTGTGCCCCTAAATTTCAGTGATCAATTCAGGCACTATCTGGACAATTTATCTTTCCCACTTACCATCACTGAGTCTTTAATAGTAGAGTACTTGAACTTCACCACATGTAAGAATACTGTTCTCATTAAGCTTTGATGCTGTTTATAAAGTGTTGCATCATGTATCAACTTTTAAATCTCTTGAACAGGGTGCTATCCAAACTCCACTGGAGGACTGCAGTGTCAGTGTCAGGACCAATTTGCTTGGTCGTGCGACAAGTGCGGCCTATATGGTGCATGCAGTAATGTCACCTCCAAAATCTGTGGGTGCATCAAAGGGCTTCCTCCTGGTGGAGAGTTCTGTGAACCAGTCGCAAGTAAGCTTCTAGCTGTTAGGCAACTATTTCTGATTCTATGGGAATTAAACGGATAGAGTGGCATTGCCGATCAAATGCACTTGAGCACCTTTATAAAAAAAAGAAGTTTTAACAGTTGCCTGGTGTGGAGAATCCAGGTGTTTGTTAACACAATACCAATGAGAAAAGGCACAAGCAATGATTGCAAAAAAGCAACTGCAACAAAAAACAAAACTGCAACAGTACATTATGTCAGAACAATGTAAAATTTAAAGTTACAGTTATGTCACTTTCTAAAATGACAGCATCTGAATAGTCTTTAAATTTGATTAAAATAACTTATTCTCCTCTTCAGCCCTTTCTATCTTATGTGTTTAACCATTTCCTTTGCTGCATATCAAATAATAGGAATTCTAATAAGAAATAGAGAACTAATTTTGGATAAAAAAAAAAACTGTGATCCAAAGTTTGCATTAGCTGATATTTGTTGAGCTGATTTGAAATTTCCTGCTACCTGAAAGAGTTACTCGATTGATGCTTACTCCTCTTGAGAGACACTAGCTAGACGCTGATGTGCTTGTTGACTGCACTTTATTATTGATTTGCACCATGAACACATGATGAAAAGGACAAGGGTTTTGAGGGTTTACGCAGAGCAGTGAGATGGCATTACCTTCTTATTATTAAACAAGTAAAAGCACTGAAAGCAATTCTAAACGGCAGCACACAAATGATTAACTCATAGTACTATGAATTGATCTCACATAAATTTTATTTAATTCACTCCTTAACTGAACTTAATTGATCACTGTTCCTGATTATTCTTTTCCAATTTAACCCAAATGAATTTTAAAAACATGCACGCATTTTTTTTTTCAAAAAGGAATATTTTAAATCTAATCTTGTCTCCCACATCAAAACTGGGAGCTGGTTCTGTGAATCTGCAGAGGAGGAAGCTGAAAGCTGAAGGCTCTGTCTCCCATTTTACTCTTAAATATGTAAGGAATCCCAAGTGCTCTATATCGAGGTGATATGCAACTACGAGGTCTTTAATTTCATAAAGGCAGTTAAGTTGTGTGTAGATTGAACTTGTCTATGAATTAGTCCATAGTCCAGTGATAAAGAGCAAAATTCACAGGACTGTATATAGAAGAAGCATAGGGAAAACAGACTCAGAACACACTACAGAGAAAGGACATGTGGACAGGCAGCTAAACAGCTAAAACAGAACCTTACAAAATAAACAGAGGAAGTAAGTAATAGGGATAAGACAGACAATAGAAGTGTGACAAAGAGAGCTTGAAGATGACATTGAGAGATTCACACGACACATAAAGATAGAAACAAATACTAAAAGACAAAAGGAAACCATAGTCTTCTTGGTGCATCCTTAATCATCCAGTAAGCGGGAAACGTTTCTCCCACTGAAAACGCATCCAGATGAACAGAATCAACTTTTGAGGATAACCAGAGTTTAGACAGCAAGAACAAAATGAAAAATGAACAATACTTAAAATACAAAATGTTTCCACCAAAGATAAACTAAAATACAAGACTTGCATGATAAGAAAAACATTGACAAAGGCCATGGGAAAGATATAATTAAAAAAAAAACAAAACAGAAAAATGCTGAGCTGTATTTTGAAAAGTTTTTCACGTGACTGTATATCAATTTCTAAATTATCTGGTGTTCAGTCATTTCTGATGTAATATTAAAATAATGAAATCTGTAATCTTCCTCCACAGGTATCACTGAATGTCCCACTGCTGGTATGAGAATTTTTTTTTAACTCTTTTTATGCTTGTGGGAATAAAGAAATACTTTGAGATGGAAGCATATATCTATTCTGTGTAAACTTTACATATTTATATATTTAACAAGAAAACCTGCCCTTAGTGTTCATATCAGCAATTCTTCCTTTAGTAACTAAACTTTAGTTTTAGTTATATAGTGCCAAATCAAAACAGGTGTCTCAAGGCACGTTATATGGATATAGTGACTTTAAAATAATAGAGATTGATACTATTTTAGATTTCTTTCACTCATTCATGGTGTAAGATCACTTGTTAAGTAAACATTATCTATATAGTGTAATCTGTATATTTTTGCTGTATATATTATTGAAAAACAGAATCTGGTTTGATATAAATGTCCATATTGAAGCTCAGTTTTTCATACCAGACTACAACAATTCAAAAGTCACTGAAATAACTGACGCATACGTCAAAAATAGTGTTGAAGTCCTCAAAGCCATAGGAATAAAAATATCATGCATGGACAGAAAGTCTCAATTGATTTAGAAGAACATACAATAAAAAAAAAAAATCTGTGGGCAAACTGTCACTGCTTTATGTAAATATCAGGTCCTGTGATTGTGACCACTTAATTTGATGGATTGTCTTCTTTTCTCCACAGACCCAGTGGACTTTGATATAGTCCTTGACATTGAAATTCCAGTAGCCAGTGTGCTCCCTAATTTCAATGATAAAATAAGACATGCTTTGCAAAATGTGTCCTTCCCATATCCCATCACTCAGTCTTTAATCATAGAGGACCTAAATTTCACCACATGTAAGAATTTTGTGCTCATTATACTTTAATGCTGTTTAAAAAAAATGGTGCATTATTTATTAACTGTGTTTATCATGCTCTTTAAACTTTTCAAAAGGGTGCTATCCAAACTCCACTGGAGGACTGCAGTGTCAATGTGAGGACCAGTTTGCCTGGACATGTGACAAGTGTGGCCTATACGGTGCATGCAGTAATGTCACTTCACAAACCTGTGGATGCATCAAAGGGCTTCCTCCTAGTGGAGAGTTCTGTGAACCAATCACAAGTAAGAAAGTTGCAGCTGAAGAAATAGAAGCATTTTCAAATTGACTGACCAAAACTGTTAAAGATATACCGCATTGACAAAGGTGCAGAAGCTTCTTGGCCATAAAAAAACATCCAACTTTTACCAACTGGAACTTTGCAATAAAAACACTCCCAGATATCATGAAATGTAGACAAGGGCTGCAGTTTTTTAAATTGACTTTTTTTTATTACTATCACAGTGAGCTGTTCAGAATGACACATTCAAATGTTTAAACCTGAGTCCCATCAGCCACACCTGTTAATGGCAATAAGTGTTATTGTGTTAAGGAAAATAATCTAACAGAATTATTATTAGGATATTTGATCCTTTGGGAATATAGTGGGTTGCAAATTCTCTCAAAGTTGGGAAAAACTGTAAGACGCTTGGGAAGCTGCAATCCACCAGGAAATGATCAAAGCCCAAATGATTCACAGATTTGTAACCCAACATGATGATGATGAGCAGAGACAAAGCCAAATCCAAGTGCAATTTGTCCACTATCTGGGCAACAGTTGATCGCTCCTGGATATGTACTGTAATTTCAAATGGTGAACTTCTGATATCCAATTTTCTGAACTACTCATCTTACAGAAGGCGCAGGGAAGAGACAAAAGTGTCTCTTTGTGCTCGTTTTTATGCTCGTGCTTACTCACAGTTGGGTGAGTGAGTGAGAGGAGAGGGCCTCTCTCACCAAATCTAGACATCCTGTCACATTACATTACATAAAATCAGCCAATGTTCAACCCCACCCTGTCATTCTCTCCATATCTATCGCTACCTTCCCACATTCACAATTTAAAACAAATTTTAAAGTCTAAAGTCACTTCATTACATTTTCTATGTTACTTTTTTAAGGAATTCCATTCCATTTTGACATTCAGTCACATATGGATATACTTTATCTTTAGTACATTCTCACATGAACAGTCATTTTAATGAAATCCAAATACAGAAGAAATAATTCATTTAATTTTTCTCATTATTTATTTTACTAAATCATAAACTATACAAGTCAGAAAGTGGCTCTTGTGTATAGCTTTCACCCACTCCCCCACACTAATATCTTCTAAGGCCCTTTCTAAACAGACTCTTAGTGAAAGGCCTATCATTAGAATCCTCATTATAGTTTATTGTTTGAGATTCATTATTCTTGTTTAAGTTAAAAGCATGTGTGACCAAATGCTTGTGTCCATAGTTAATATATTAATGGTGCTGATTATTGGTGAGATTACAGTTTTTACAGTGGGAATAAAATTAAACATTTAAATGTTTTATCTTGGTTCACAGGTATCTCTCCTTGTCCACCAACACCTCCTGGTATGACAAACCTCTTGGTTATTTATGCACCTATTAAATAATTTATGGCAGGGATACAGTTATTTATGTACTAGTATACTTGCAAAAAGTATGCATTAGTTAGTTTATAGATGCATTATGTGTATAGAATGTCTAATATGACGAATGAAGAGAGCTCACTTGAATAAATTAGTGTGCACACAAAACGAAAACAAACCTGATCGTCTTGACTTATATATACACACACACAGAGCTTTAAACAGCATCTTAATGTAAATATAATTTCCCATTATTGTGACAGTGTCATGTGATGGATTTACTCCTTTTCTCCTTCACAGCACCAGTGGACTTTGATATAGTCCTTGAACTGCACATCCCAGCATCCAGTGTGCCCCAAAATTTCAGTGTTGTACTCAGAGACATTCTCAGAAATCTCACCCAAAACATCACTGAGTTTGTAACACTGAAAAACTTGAACTTCACCACGTGTAAGCACCTCACCTTCTTGACTTTTGTACTCCGTCAGACTTAATGCTGTTCAAAGGTCCTGTATGACATATGAACTTTGTCATTCTTTTAAATGTCTTGAACAGGGTGCTATCCAAACTCCACTGGAGGACTGCAATGTCAGTGTCAGGACCAGTTTGTTTGGCCATGTGACAAGTGTGATGTTTACGGTGCCTGCAGTGATGTCAACTACCAGATGTGCGACTGCATAAAAGGACTTCCTCCTGATGGAGCGTTTTGTGAGCCAATCACAAGTAAGAACTGAAATTTTCTAGCTGTCGCCACAGAAAATGCTTTCACCAAAAACATTCATAAATGTGATCTGACCAGCATGTGTTCATGAACAAGCAAGCACAACAAAATGAAATATTTAAAGCTATAATTTCCTTCCACAGTTTTTTCTTTATGTCCAACAACAACAACAGCAACAACAACTCCTGGTATGTGAACAGCAGTAAATATCATTACAACAAAACAGTGCAGTCGTTGTACTTATAAACTTAAAAAAAACTTTCATCCATGCCCTAGATTTAAATATTTTCAATTAAAAACTTTCACAAGAACACTAGTTACTCATTATGAAAGTTCATAGAGTTTGATCTCAGACCAAATCACTTCAACAGTCACTGAATATGTTTATCCACATGTTTGCTCATATGTTGATTGCAAGTTTTGTCCTTTATGTGCTTAAAGCAAAGACTGTATAAGTAATGTTGCAGGGATGATGAACATTAGATTCTTAGAGAATTTGAATTATAAAAAACTATGCTGAAATCTAATCTGCTGCTACACCAACATATGGTATGATATATGAATTGTATGGGAAAGTATGAAGGTCCTTGTGTGAGCTCATGATCTGAAATTATATTTTTTTTATTTGATTTTTGTAATCATTCCATTTCATCCATGTTATCTATTTAAATACTTTATATATTCTTATATCAATTTAAAGTGCCTTGTATCAAAGTTCATGCAGTGTTAATATCAGACAAAATCACTTGAACAGTCACTAAAAATGTTTATCAACATGTCTGCTCAAATGTTAATTGAAAATATCGTAACTCTTCTGGTTCATGTCCTTAAAGCAATGTTGCAGAAACGATGTGCGTTAGAGTCTGTGGCTTTATTAGACAAAACAAATTTGAAATATAAAAAATGATGCTGAAAAATGATCTGCTGTTTTTTTTCCTGTTTTCACAGTCACAATGCCATCAATAACATCACCTACACCAACATATGGTATGATGTTTTAAATGTATAGTGAAGAATGAAGATCTTTGTGTGAGCTTGCGATCGTCACTTGCACTGAAAAATCAAAAAAAAGAAAAAAAAGAAACATTTTTGTTGTAAAAATATAGTTATTTAAATGATCTAAAAACAATGTTTTTAGATCATTTAACTAAGAGCTAAAGTAAATATAGCTCTGAATTGTTGTCAACAGGATTTTGACTATGTGGACAGCTGACCACAATGGGAACAAAAAACAATTAAAAATGGGAGGTTGTTCTTAACATTTTCATGTTAATATTGTTTGTCGTCATTGTGACAATTTCATGTAATAGATTTACTCCTTTTCTCCTGCACAGCACCAGTGGTCTTCTATATAGCAGTTGAATTGCACATCTCAGTGGCCAGTGTGCCCCCAAATATCAGTGCTGTACTTAAAGACATTCTGAAAAATGCCATCCCCCCTCAAACTGAGACTTTAACAGTGAAAGACTTGAACTTCACCACATGTAAGGACTTGATCTTATATATGTCATTTTGTACTATTGTTATATAGTACTGTATAACTTATGAGTTCTTTTTTGTCACTCTTTTAACTGCCCTAAAAAGGGTGCTCTCCAATTTCTACAGGAGTGCAGTGTCAATGTGAGGACCAGTTTGCTTGGTCGTGTGACAAGTGTGAAATATATGGTTCATGCAGTAATGTCACCTCACAGACCTGTGAGTGCATAAACGGGCTTCCTCTTGGTGGAGAACTCTGTCAACCAATCACAAGTAAGAGTTTAGTAATCACTTTTTATGTGTCCAGAATGTGATTATATAATCACTGAAAGTGTTTAAATATGTCTTTATATATTTATTTGTGTTGTAGTTTTCTGATGTTAATTTTCTTTTTTTCATGGATGTTATTTGTTTTTCACAGCTTTTACTTCCTGTCCACCACCAACTACAACTACATTAGCTCCAGTGACAACTAGAACACCAACAACAACAACGACAGCACCAACAACGGCAATAACAACGTTAATGCCAGTTACACAACCACTGACAACCACAACAGCAACACTGACAACACAGACATTTCAAATTACTATGAATGTTGACTTCAAGGATGAATACAATCAAGCAACCAATCCCTTTTACGTGACTGTTAGCAACACTGTAAGTCTTTATGTGCCTTATTTCTGTGTCATTTAGTTTTCTGTTGTTCTCATTCACTAATCCACTGGCTATATGGAAAATGTATTTGTTATTTTTTCCCTGTCTCAAACAGATCAGCAGTGAAGGAGCTAAACAAAAAATAGAAGCAAAATTAATTCAATTCTGGTAAGTCTGTGGAGAAGAAGAAGCTAAGATCAAGGCAGCAAAGAGAGAAGTTAACCAACTATTGAAATTACAGAAAGGTGTGATGAAGAAAAAGTATACAAAAGAAGTACGAGAGTTGACCCCAAATGCACCCTAAGATAACTTTCTCTGGTATGAGTAAAGTAGCCCCATGCATCTTGACCATGTTTAGCTCCACACACAAATGCAAGGCAGTTTTTTCCACATTAAACATAATATGTTGGTAGCTCTCTTCACGACAGCACAGACACAGGTCGGTTCTTACTTATTACTTGGTCTTTCTCTCCTGCTTAGCTTCACCATCGTCAGTATGCCAATACACCTTGAGAAGTGGTCACGAGTGAACAGTACAAACCAATTAGCAACGTTACAATACATGTTTTAAGTCTAAAAACAAATAAATAGTTCTGAAATAACAAATACCTCGTTGACTGCTTGTCCTGAAGAGGTCCTTAAGTCGTTGTGTTGCTTTTCTTTTAGTAAACCTTAGCTTAGCACACTTCATGAGAGACATCTGATCCCTCGCAGTCCCAGAAAAGTCTTGTGTACTCTCGTTAAGGGTATTCTCATGAGACATTAGCCCTTACACTTTACATATTTCAAATAAAGACATTTTAACACGAATCAAATATATTCATCAAATTATGTAAGTTATTATAAATCAATCATCCACATCATGAAAATTACACAGAACATTATTTAACAGCATTTACACTCCCACCAAAATCACTCATTGACTTAAAATGAGAGATTTTCCTCAAAGAAAATTATAAAGAAGTGATGTGTGAGTGTACATTTAAGTGTAGGTCATGTAGCTTCATGTGTGTCTTAGAAGGCCTCAAGTAGGGTAACTAGTTTGTGAATAGGCCTCTCTGGGTGAACTAATTTAGTGATTAGTTTTCCCTTTTTAAAGGTAGTGTCACTGAGCAGAAGTTTCAGATTTCGCACCTTGTCATCTGCGCTGGGTAGGACTTCCACAACCCTTGCAAGCTTCCACTCGATTCTTGGTGCACTGTCATCTTTTAATATTACAATGTCATCTGCTTGCAAGTTTCGTGACGTCTTCTGCCATTTCTGTTGTTGGAGGTTTAGCAGCTATTCTCGTTTCCATCGTTGCCAAAATTCATTGTCCAAAAACTGCCCTTTTCTCCACCTTTTGTGCAGATAGAGCTCTTCTTTGCGGAATTGTCCAGAAGTGGCAGAATTACCGATTATTTCATGGTAAGAATGTGGTTGGGACTGAGGGGTTCCGGACCAGTAGGATCGTGAAGATGCTCAACACTTAGTAGCCTGCTGTTAATTATGGCCATTGTTTCATAAAGACACGTTCTTGTGGTGTCGTGGTGGAGTTATCGTGTCAAGTCTGCTGGCAGATTTGTCGAGCATTTCTATCAGGATGCTTCGGATTGTTCAAATCTGGCACTCTCAAACTCCTCCCATACAACTAGCTGATTGGATGTTCAGCAAAAATTCACAACCAATCGCCCTTGTACGCTCTTGATCAATTCCTTCAAGCAACTCAGAAAGTTCCTTTCTAGCACCAACAAAGTTTGTCCCTCCATCACATCTTAGCTGGCGCAAAGGTCCTTGAATAGCTATGAATGATCGAAGTGCATTCATGAATGCATCTGTTGTCAAATCGTCAAGGGTTTCTATGTGAACTGCTCTAGAACATAAGCAAGTGAATAACAACCCGTATCGTTTCAACTCTCTCCTTCCTTCACGATAAAGGGGCCAAAACAATTAATCCCACAATAGGTAAAGGGGGGAGATGTCTCACTTCTCTCTTTTGGTAGGTTTGCCATTTGTTGAACCTCAGTTGTTCTTCTGTATCGTCTACATTTTACACACTTGTAAATGTGTGTGGAAACCACACTTCCACATCCTAGGACCCATATTCTGTTTGCGCGCAACTCATTCATGGTCATGCCTCTTCCTTGATTGTGTATGCACTCATGATGATGTTTGACCAGCAGAGCTGACACATGAGATTTTTTTCGGAAGTATAGCAGGATGCTTTACATCATGGTGTAAAGTTGACTGAGACAGCCGTCCTCCCACCCTGAGAACATTGGTTTCATCCAGGAAAGCATTTAGCTGGCTTAGCCTGTTGTGCCTGCTGAAAGTGTGTTCCTTCTGG
>VUQR01037068.1:4018-14038 GCA_015108515.1 Hemichromis elongatus
CACCAGGCCATCAAAACACTGCCGTTCTGAGGCCAGAGGCTCGGCGGCTCACAGGACGTTGTGGATATTGGAGAAGTGGCAGCAGAGCCATCAGAGATATGTGAAGTTTCTTCTTTCTTAGTTGCACTTGTTGATTAATTTCCCCTTCACTCCCATTTTAATTTATTCCTCACTGGATGTTTAGGGCACCTGGTTGTTGTAGCTTTTCCTCTGACTGAGCTCACACACAGTATATGAACTCCATAAATGCTCTCTGCCCCACTGAAATGCCCAGCACAGCAAATAACAACCCAATTGGAGGCGTAACAGCTCCTCTAGGGCCTGAAAGCTCCTGGTTATGTTCAGTATTTGGGGTCAGTGAGGAGGGCTGAACAGCTGGCGCACGGACCGTCTTTTGTTTGGACTTGCCAGCAGTTTCATTTCTGATCTTCGGGCATGTTTCAGGAGTTTTCGCCACGTTTGGAGAATTCCGTTCAGGCAGCCTGAAGGAACGCATTAAGAAAACTAGAGAATTTAAATTTCTCTTTCCTCTTCTCTGCCTTTTGGTGTCTCTTTCAGCTTCGAGTTCTCATCTTATCAAGCTTTCAGAGAGTGTAAGACATCCGTCTGCTTCACATTCACATAACTTTCTTTCTTTTTTTCCTCCTTTTGCAGCACTGGCTCTCTTTCTTACCTGAGTCCCGTCACCAAGGCCGGTCGGTGCGGAGCCATCTCCCTGCCTGTTCATTTAGCTCCGGTCATGTTTTTAATCCTCCTTTATAAAAGCCCTGTGAAAGCGCTGTGAACAGGCAGCGGAGGAAGTGAAAGGCTCACATACTCCGCCAGTCATTTCAATGCACCCACATATTAAGGAGCAAGCGCGAATAACGAGCAGGAGCAGATGAAGTGGATCCTCTTGTGCTCTTCTTTTCACAGTAAACACAAACTGACTGAATTCACCTCAATGACTCATTTTCAAAGTTCAGTTGAAGGTTAGCGAGACTTTAAACTTCTATGAAGGACCTGCTGCTGATGTTCAAAGTGACTGATATTAGATTTTACTCAAAGAAACTCGGCTGTATAAAGTTCACACTAAATGTTTGGTAAATCCTTTTGGCTGCAGACAAGAGATCACTTAACTGAAAGTCTTTCTAAAATATCTTTATTTGATTTTAGATTCATTTTGTTGCTTTTGAAGCCCGGATATTAAGGTATATATTTTTGCTTTTCTGTTCAGTTTTATTTCAATTCATTTGCTTCATCAGAAGCTAACCTTCTCATCCTCACTTTGATGCTTTTGGGTTTGTGCAGGTGATTTGGGGAAAACAATAAGTCGGAATTAGTGACTTAAATACAATGAATAATGGCCAAAACATGCAATAAACTGGCTACCCTCAACTTTTTCAGCTAAAAACAAGTTGTGGACAAATTTGATTTCATCAAAGTCCAAAGTGAGGAACAAAACATCCTGAAGAAGTTGAGTCACATGGAGAACATAGGCTCAGGTCCACAGTTCGGTAGATAAAGACACATTATTAATTCGCTTCTGTGCACGGCCACAGAGGATTTTAAATCAGACGTCTTGCATTAACTGACATTTTTATACAGACTGACAGCTGAAGCCTGTTCATGTAACGAGACCTTCTTCTGAGGAGCCTCCTATCGCACATGCTGATAGGGTTCTCTGCGTCACACACACTCACCTGCTGCAGTTTATTTAAACTATGATAGATCCCATTTGCCCCCAGCTGGTAAACCACATTTAATCTTTAGATTTTGACTCTTACAGTTTCTGTAACATTAATTCGGTTGCTGTTTTTAGCAGAGCTTAAATGTTTGTTTTATACCTTAAAGTTGCGTGTAGATACCTCAGCACTTATGAAGTTATAACTTGTCAAAAACGCTGAAAAAAATAAGATTAAAAAACGCAAAAAAAATATGATGAGAGCTTTTTTGGACTTGGGTGAATTTGTGTGTCCAACATATGGCTCGAGGGCCAGAAATGGTCCGTCACACACTCCAGTCTGGCCCAGTGGAAGGCTTTGGAAAATGTGAAGGAGTATTTACAGTTTTTCCTGTTTGTAACAGAACTGCGGCAGACCCGTCCACATTCGGATGCTTTCCAGCATCTTTCTTTATTGACTCGGTTGCTGTACACAATCACACGGCTGCGGCTTTCCAGTCACCAGCCGAACATACACACCAACAACAACAGCATTACAGCGGTCAGCACAGACTTTTAAACCAGCGAGGTGTGATTGCAGGTGCCATGCAGGTGCGTCCACCTCCCCATGAGGCCACATATGACCACTATATTCTTTCATATGACACCAAAATACCTCAGTGATACATAAACAATGAAAAGACCAAAAAGCTCCTGTTTTTTACTGTCTGCTGAAGAAATTTTGGTTTAAAAACAAAAATAATTTTCTTTGAATTAAAAAAACCTTGATGTTTTATCAATACCTAGCTACCAGAAAATTGAATCTTTACATGATCAGAAAGTTTCTCTGGTCCAACCCACAAAGTAAACTGAGTTTGACATCCCTGCACTAAAGTGTCAAACAAGATGGCAGAACATGCTGGTCGTTGACCTGTGAACAAAACGCAGCCATACTGATGAGTTCTTCAACACGTCAGCTCAGAGCTGATGCTGATTAAAAGCTCAGTAAATGTAATTAGGCCCTAACCCCTGCAGTCCTTGGGTGTGTCCACAAAACTCTGTTTTACAGGTTTCCATAACTAACTGATTGATGCTGAAACAGAAGAGAAGCTGCGTTTTTGACCGGTGACAGTGTAACCAATGAGAATTTAATAACAAAAAATTTGTTTGGGTGTGCGCAGGCATTTTTAATCACAGAGACCAAAAGTAATCTGTGGGACGTATCCTGCACTTCTCACTAGGAAGTGTTTGCATGCATAAAGGAGGGACTGGGGACATGGTAAGCATGTAAATTTACTAATTAAACATACATCATGTCACACAGATAGACAGCCAGTGGACGGTAAAATGATCATATTTCATGCATCTCTGCTGACGCGCTGCGCCACGAGTCTATTGAAATTCAGCGAGGAGGAAAAACAGTGAACCGCGCTGATGCCGTACTGACCCATTTATGTATTAATGTGTTTGCTTCCCCACCATCGCGGTCACCAATGAAGATTAATGACACAAAGGCAGAGAAAAAAATAAGAAGTCACAGAGGCGGGCTCTGTCATTACAGCGTGTTAAACACAGTCAGGGAGAACGAGGATGGAGATAATGGTTGGGAGCTGCCTCTGGAGACCAGCACAGAGAGATGGGAATAAACACTGTAAATAGGCCTCAAAGTAAAACAGAGAGAAACTTTGGAAATGCAGAAAATGTCTCATTTCTGATTCTGTCAAAACTTACAGCTGCTGATCTTGGAGATGTAAATGTATGAAATGAGATTAGAGGCCCATTACTTCACACACTTTCCTCTGCTCTAAGTGAATACTTTAGGAATTCACTGACCAGTACTGTTCACTTACAGTGTATTAAATATGCCATTGACAAACTAAACTGCTCAAAATCAAATTCACAAAACAGAGTAGCTAATGTTTACCTCAAACTGGACCTATATCCTGTTTCCTGTCATGTACTTCCTGTTTCAGTGACAGACGTTTATATTAAACATGACCAGAGTTTCTAATATTGAGCTCAGTGTATGTCCATCTCCATCTGTTTACTGCTCACTGTGTGAGGAGCAGCCAATCAAGAGAAGTTGCCCTAAGGGGGAGGAGCTAGAGCACCTTGCATTAGGATCCAGTAATATTTGAATTGATCTGATTGTTTTGATTTGTGAATCATGAATTATTTTAACTGCTGACATACTGAAGTGTTTTCCTTGCTGTTAACCGCTCTAGCTCGCAGACACACTGTGGTCCAACTGCACAGAAACATTTTTCTATATTTGTTGAAACATTTATAAATGTTTGTGCTTGCTCGGTTTCTGCAGAGCTAGCCGGGGCCTTCGCTAGAGGGCCCTGGCTGAAGTACCACCTGAACAACTTTATTGACATTTGCAACATGAACGCATCACAACAATGAACAGGAAAAGTTATTTGTTGAGGGGGTAACCAGGCCATGGGATGACATCCACAGATAGATGGGTATGTGAGGAGGGATTTTTATCGGTTCATTTTGAGAAAATTCTCTGTACACACGAAAACAATAAAAACTCTTCTACTATCAAGAGCATCTCAAAGCTACAAGTGGTGATATAACCCTAACTGGGAAGAAATGTTGGCCAGTCAAAAACAAACAGACAAAGCACATAGTCCGACATCTAAAAAGGAGATGGAGACACACACCTTTGATGCCTTACGAGAAAATCCTTGTTTTATTTGTTCACATGCAAACGCAGAAATGTAGTTTTTGAAAAGTTGTTTTTTGAAAGCTTTGTTTTCAGTTATCCAAACTGTGGTTTAGGTGTGGATGAAAGGCCAAAACAAAAAACTCTGTTTACGAAATGTGTGCGTATGTAACCCGAGCAAGCACCTCTTCATCACCAACTGAAAACAGCAGCAAGTGAAAAGACTGTCTAGAGAGTAAATGTATGTAGTAAACTGACAGATTTCAGATTTTATTGCCCATTAATTGATCCTCTGGTTCTTGTTACCTGGTATTAATTAGTTAGTCAGATCAGTCTGATGGGGGCGGGACTTTCATGCTACCTAAAGTGTTATTCTTTAAATTTGGATATTTAAGCTCAGCAGCAGAAAATCTACTTCAATTTGCTTTACTTAGAGCCATTATTTAACAGTACATTTATTCACTTAGTGTCCTAATCAGTGCTGTATTGCGGGTATTTTGATCAGACACACACCCTGACCTCACCTGTTCTTCACCGACTGAGCAGTGTTTCCAAGCAGACCCTCTCTGCTCGCTCACAAGCAGAAGAATCACAGAAAAGGTCACGAGTGTGACGATTGGCAGCTGGTATTTGCGCCGCAGTCAGCCTTCAACCAGTCCACGCTGGACTGCCGTGTTACAGTGAGTCATGGCCGTGACAACAACAAGCACAGACCACTGTAGGAGCATTCTGCTGCCTGACAGACGACACGGAGGTTTTTGAGGTATCATGTCTCGTTACATGAAACATTTCCTATTTGGATCAGCAGAAGTTTGAATCTGAGGCCAGACAGAACAGGGAAAAGCAATTCATCTGCTTACAGATTGTGTAATGATTAGAGGCCAACAGAGTGGATTTTCTGGAAATAATTTGACAACCGATCATCACTCTGTGTGTCGGTGTGTCAGTGCCATCCATCGATATAAACCAAAATGAACTACATCAGCGTGGATTAAACTGACTGATACAAACGCTTGCTCGAATATTTTTAAAGAGACATGTGAGAGAGGATTTTTTAAATTATATATTATAGAATAATATGCCAGCCCAGCTTAGATAATATCCAGTAACAATATTTCCAGACAGAGGCGGTCCTAGCCTGTTTGGTGCCCTGGGGGAACACTCCCCCTGACCCCCTCTCGTGAAGTCATACAGGTTTTAGTTTTTCTCCTTCTGTGTTGAATCTGTGTCACTGGTAGCTGATTCTAAGCTAATAAAAGTTAATGTTGCTCGCTGTTGAGTTTGAACGGATTCAAAGGTCTGCACATGGACATCAACTACATAGGATCAAAAAATCTAATCCAGTATCTGCAGCTGGTATGAGTGTGACAGAAAAAAGTGCAGAGTTACCCTTTAATTTATCTAAATGGGAAGATCCTGTTTTAAATGATATCCATTTTTATTGACTCTGTCCTCAGACTGGTTTTAAGGGATAACTCATAAAAATAATGGTTTTATTAAAAATGCTGCTAATGAGACACTTTTGCCAAAAAATAAACTCAGCAACATCCAACGCAGTGTCCTTATTTAGTCAAACTATGCAAACATTTTTCTTTTACTTCCACTGTTTGTGCAAAGCTAGGCTAATCACTTTCTGGATCTGATCTGTTATCCACCTTCTCATCAGTAGACCGAGGAAAAGACTCTTCAGAAGGAAAACTTTTCAGCATCCTCTGCCAGCATGTTCCCTCAGGACATCCTGCTCACCCCATGACATTTCCTGTCTCTTTCCTCCTGCTTTTCTTCCTTGGATCCTGCTTTTTCTCTCGGTAACCCCCGTGGCTGCTCTCTACCCTCAAAAATGTCATCCTGGCTGAGTGTGTGGTGGATTCAAGCCTCCGAGGGATTCGAGAGAGTCGCTGTTTGCCGCCAGTGTCACATAAAGAGACTGCACGCTCTCAGGATGACATATTTTACTCTGTATCAGGAAAAGCACAGGTGTAACCGATACCAGTATTAATGGTTGCATGCCATTTAGGTGAGCTGTTTAGGGCTGCTCATGGCGTGGATTAATGCAGCGCTAATTGGAACTCAGCCACCTTTGTGGTTATTCTGTGCTTTTCCTGCTGTGATGAGTCCAAACATCTGCTGTGAAAAAGGTCCCTTTGCTGTAAAACTCAATCAACACACCCACTGACTCTGAAGAGGCAGCGAGGCGGAGGCGGAGTGGGGAGGGTGGGGCGGCGCCCGCGGGGGTCAGTGTATAAAGAGCGAGCCAAATGGAAAGCGGCATGGCAGCCAGCATCTGGCTTTTTAACATCAGTATATCCTCCCGGTAAATAAAAGGAGACAATTGTTTGGTCTCTCGCGCGCACACACACACACACACACACACAGAGGGAGCATGTGTGTTAAACGGTTATTCGCTGTGCCTGCCTGAGCCAATGGGATTCAACCAGCCATAGAGGTGTGGACACACAGCAAGGCTAGGTCCACGATTACACTGAGAGCTCAGAGCTGAGCCCAGGGATTACCTGAAACTCACTGTGTGTGTGTGTGTGTGTGTGCGGAGATATAGCGGTTTAATCACTGTCCAGTGTGAAAATGTACAAAACAAAAATACCAATAAATGATCTTATTTCTGAATGAATTTTTTGTTTTGTTAAATAGTTTTTATTTTACAGTAAAGAGCAACTACACTCTTTAAGTTATTAGCTTTTATGAATGAGGACAAACAATCATTAGGACCCGACATACGACACATGAATTAACAGTTTCTTTAAGAAAAATTAGGCCAAAATGCAGAGGCGGTCCACTCCTACTGCTTCCAATTATAATGCTAAGTAAAGTCCACACACTCACAATCAAATTCACTGATTAACTGATCATCAGTGAGTGTGAGCACCTCTATGAAAGCAAATATTTTTCAGTTTACAGGTCTGGAGTTGTGTGTATGCACAGAATACTGAGGACGAAAGATGTCAGCGACTGCTGTGCTCATCAATCGAGGAGGGGTCGTGAGGTCATTTTCAAACAATCATCATCATCAATCATCAACACGTTCATCAAGTGGTAAACATTCAAAACAGCTCCCAGTCTTCCCAGGTGTCAATGTCCCAGCAAATTCCACCTAAGCTCAGATGAGCAACTCAGAGAAACTGTAAAAAAAAGAGCTCAATTTTTTCTTCAGTTAGCATGTGAAAGGTTAAAGTTCATGCAAGTGCAATTAGACGTGAACAGGTATGATCTGTTTGGAAAGACAGCAGGAGAAAGCCTCTTATCTCTAAAAGAACACATGGCAGAATGACTTAGGTCTGCATCTCTGCAGTAGAAAAAACCAAAGACTTCGGGAATATGCCCCAACAGGCTGTTCATCTGGACGTAGCGTTTTCAGTGGGAGTGATGATGAGTTATGAAACGTTTTTCCCACTCAAAACGCTACGTCCAGATGAACAGAATCACTTTTTGGGGGTTTGCTTACCTGGATGACTGAGCATGCATCAAGATGTCCTTTGGACAGATGACACCAAAAATGGAGACGTTTGTCCATAAATCACAAACGCCTCAGACCAAACATCGTTACTGTGGAGGAGTGATGATCATTTGAGCTTATTTTGAAGCTGCAAAAAACGAATCAAGGACCTTGAGAGCTGTGCATAAACAAACAACTCAATGAACTGAAGCGACGCTGTAAAGTAGAGAGGGCCAAGATTCCTCCACAGTGATGTGAGCGAGTGATAAAGTCACACAGGATTTTTTCACAGAACTTCAAAAAAGACTGTCTGAGCGGTGCATCCATACGCCCATGAGGTCGATGGATCCAGCGCGATGCCAGCAAGTTTGAGAATGATGTTACCTTATATAAAATGTATCCGACAAACATCTGCTGCAAGAAAACGTTTGAACTGAACATGAACACTGGAAACTGAAAAATTGAGATCCATCAGGTACGTTTCCAAATGTTGCGATGTGCTTTGACTTGCTTTGAATTCACACATTTTGTGGAGAAATCACCACATGAGGCTGAAAGGAAATAACAGCAAAAGTCAGTTTATGAATCCAGTGTAAACCGCGGGCGAGCTCAATGAAAGGAACGTGGTCCAAAGCAGATTTGTTATTTTTTTATTTGAACTATTCACACCTTTCAAACAAACTTAATTAAAAACAAACCGGCCAGGGTTCAATGTTTTAACAGAATAAATATTTCAGAAATGGAGAAGAAGGAATTCATCCTCTGTGCCTTGACTGGAACTTGGTGTCACCTTTTTTTTCCTTTTACCAGTTTTATCTTGTTAACAGGAAAAACTCCCACAGAGACACAGAGGAGGATTCACAGTTTTAAAAAGCAAAGTTTGAAGCTGAAAGGACTGCGAGAAAACAGATTATTTAGACTGAAAGTGCTGAAGGTCGCCTCCGTGCACAAAGTCATGCCTGTTTCTGCAAACTGAACCTCAGTTTGCTCCCTGTTGCTCTCACTTTGGATCTCGAATTTATGAAAACAGGAAAGATGCTCGCCAGCAAGCGAGCAAACAGGTTCTGAATGATGACTTCTTTTTTAAATTCCTTTTTTATTTTACCAGGATTGTGCCAGACATCAACAAGGCTGGAACAGTTGGCCATTTTCAGAACGTTAGAAGAAAAACATACCTGAGCAGGAATAGTTTAAATTTGTAAACATACATGCTTGAGTCTAACCAGCCAAACAAACCAGAATATGAGCAACACACCTGCAGAAAATAAACAAAGAAGTGTCATTAAACAAAGAAATGACAAAAAAATAAGTCAGAAATGATTGTAATGATATTTCCACTGACCTTTGTATAGCAACAAAACCTGCAGTTCCTTTAACGTCCACTTGGGGATCCGGCAGTGAGTCATAAATAAACATCCTTATATTCTGCTACAATTAAACATGTGACCGCTTATCACATCACAGTCACGTTTTGGCCATTTTGGACATGTAACATAGTAAAAATCCTGCTAAACTTACACCATCCAAGTGTGTAAAGTGTGACCCTGGCATTCTCCCCGATTTCAGTTGATATCATTATGTTATCAACAACCCCTCGAATTATATTGGAGGAGATATAAAAGCCTATATACTCATATATATATATGTCTTGGCTCTTGACGAAGGCGGTCGCACTTTCTCCCTCTCCCGTCCCTTATCTTTCCTGCTTGGCTTCCTGATGTCTCCGTCTAGTTTTGTCTACTTCTCTCCTCTACCCTGGAAGAGTCTCACAGTCTGTTCTCAAAACCTAAAATCCTACAAGAGGAATTATGGATTTGATCAGCTGGTCCCTAAATGCAATTGACACCCTCTTCTCGAAGAGAAGCCTGGGTTCGGGAGAGCCCGAGTGTCCTGGAGGGACGTTCCCTGCTGGATACACGATGGAGGATCGTGTGCCTAGCGGGACTGTACATTGAGGACATTGAAGACATCTACTTTTTCGGACTCATGATAACGGGGCTCTTGCTGATTGGAGCTGGCTTGGCCCTGGGTTATCGAAGAATAATAAAGAAAGCGGAGACGGCTGCTCAAATCGCCAGAACGCTGCCCGCTATGCTGATTGAAACGGTGGAGCAAGTCGTGGATTCCCAAAATGAGCTCATTAGAGGAAGCAAGGATGACATCATGGAGAGGATCACGTCTGCTGTGAGTAGTTTTAACATCGCACCTGAAAACACCCGGGAGAAGCTGACAGCTATCGTGAATACTCAGACT
>VUQR01037073.1:0-14528 GCA_015108515.1 Hemichromis elongatus
CCCTATGACAGCTGGGATAGGCTCCAGCACCCCCCGCGACCCTGAAAAGGATAAGCGGAAGCGCATTGATGGATGGATAATTAATAATGAATATATGACCGTTTCCTTCTTTTCTTTGTCCTTGATATACATGACATGGCTAATTATCGTAATTTGCTTTATTTGGGTTGATTGTCAATTTTTTTCCAATAAGTACCAATCTGAAATACATCAGGAAAAACAATGATGACACAACACAGAGCGCTCAGAAAAGCATAAGTGTACTGAAAATAAAACTGTGATGAACTGTAATCAAAAGCACTGATTAGGTTGAAATTATGCTCCAACCTTGTATCTATACACAAGTGAGAGGGCGAAGGGCAACAAAAAAAGAATACCTATGAATAGAGGTGAAACTGTATGAACACATGTTTTAGTTAAAAGTTAAAGCTCCAGGTAATTGCTCAGTCAAATTAGAGTGAAATTAAGATGCAACTTCCTTGCAAGTAGCAAAACCCTGTAGTATCCTAGTGACTGCATTGATTTTTTTTGCTGAAAAAAGAAATTGCAAGCAATTGTGGCAATCAACTGGGTACTCACAGATTAAACATGCAATGCCTCAGTTTCTAGTCAACCACTTTTGATTGTAAGGCAATTGCACTGGTTGCCTGGTGGGAGGAAACAAGCCTCTAAATAATCACCATAGTCAGACTGATGCCAATCACTCTCAGACAGATTGGCAAAGGTTTGCAAATAATTGTGATACAATTTATAAACATCAACAGATTGCCAGCATGTTGCAATCAATCTGAGTTAGACTGTGTTGATGAGCCCAACTAATCTGCTGTGCATCTCTTTACAATATGGGATTTAACTCAACTGCTTTCCATTTCTATATAAACACAGTGTTGTATATTTTCCATCTCTTTTTGTAGTCATCAGTTGATGTCCTGTAACTGCATCACTGTTTATTGCTGAATTTCAGAATTTTTATCTTAAATCTATTAAGGTTGTGACTAGACTGATTGTAAGTAATTAATGTGAACATCTAGTTAATGTAAACATTGATCACTACCCAATATAAGGTTTATGCCACAGCTGCCTTAAATTAACAAAATAACCAAGATAATGTTACGATTCTGTAATCGTTAACCCATCACCATGTGTAAGTGCTTCAGTGAAATTCTATATTTATAATATATGAATATTGTTGTTATCAATGAATTTTCAAATTTCGTTTTATATTTCAAAAAAGCTGAAAAAATAGTAATACACATTATTATTATTTTTAATAAAGATACCAAATTTCAGTTATTTACTTGCCTGAACAGGAAACAAAAAGAAGATTAAGAAGAAGAAAAAACAAAAGAAATATTAGGTTTAGTTGTAAAATGTTATGCTTTTTTATTCTGACTGAAGCCCAGTGTGCCAGCTCAAACTGGGGTATAACAATGTAAATTCAATGTATTTGCTTAAAAAGTAACAATAATTTTCGGCTTAAACAAGTTTTTTTTTTGTTTGTTTGTTTAAAGTTGTTTTTTTAAATTGTGGTCTAATAACTTTGTAAAGCACAGTAGATTGCAATAGATTGACTCCATTCATTCACACACTGACAGCTTTCACCCTCCACTTTATCACTATCTTGATGCACCAAATTATCTTTTAGGATGGCTGCTGTGTGTACGTGTTTACACACCTGGTCACTGTCTTCATAGCATTATGATGGCAACAAGACTGCAAGTTCATTCCACACAGTTGCAATAAATTTGGTCTTACCACAATATCCAACTATGGTTTTATCAATTCTGACTGTGTCATAAACTATGTGAAAATGCCAAAAAGAACAACATATATATTTGTCCTTGTTAGTTTTTGGCCTTTAGCTTACATAACTAAAGACATAATTTTCTAAAAGTGTAGTAGATGTAGTATTAGACATCACTGAGCTCTTAGACCTACCCCTGTTTTACATTTAAGAGGGAAACCAATTCTACATGCAAAAGCCTATTTACAGGTCTTTAGGAGCACCATAGGATACGTCAAAAAGCTGTAATATAACCTCTTGTGTCTCCACAGGAAGCTGTACTAAATCTAAGTAATTGCTTCAAGTGATATGATGTCAAGTTATAAACGAAACAAAAATCTGCAGGTGTGGAGAAAGAAGTGAGGTTATCAGACTTTTTTTTATACTTTTCATATTTCATATTTGCTTGATACTTGCATCTGAAGACTACATTAGCCGCAACTGGAATTACACATCAAAATCTGCAACCAAACTGTCTACACATCAGATAAATAATACTGCTGGTGTAGCCTTGTCTTTGGCAGTTGTTGTTTACCGAGTATGGATCTGTGTGCAGCTGTGTTTGGAGGCATGTCGTATTCAAAACAATTTACTGAAAAAAATGTAATTACCTTGTCAAAGACACTCCCTATTTAAATTTCTACTAAACTCATACTCTTCTACCTTCTTTCCTTTCATCTTCAGACCAAAAATATACCCCGGGTATGCTGACAGATTGCACCTTTTTTCCATTGCGAATGTAAAAAGCCTGGAGGCCAAAGCATGCTTAACTAGTGTTTAACATTCAATTGCTCTGAGTTAGCCGTGTAAATAATGCATAGGTGCAGTAGCAACAAAACTTGTGTTTACAAGAGCAATTATCAAGTCAGAAGCTCTCCAAGTCCCTCGAGCTGGAACAATATTTCCAAAACAAAAAAGAAAAATCTTCAAAAAGGACAAAAACACGAAGGCTGAAAGCGTTGCATGTGATATTGCAAGATAGTGTTTGCCCTAAAGTCAGTCTAATGTATGACATAGTGGTACAAAATAGTTCTTAATTCATAAGTTTTTTTTCTTATGCAAAGTTATGCAATTGATGTGTTAGTTTAATTACCTGTCAGTGCACACATACACACCCACATGTATAAAAGGCCCTGGTGCAGTCCCCTGTATCCACAGTCTTCTCTACACACATCCTTAAGAAGGTGTGAACAACCCATGTTGTGACTTGTAATTACTTTAACTACACAGACACGGTAACCCAAGCAAAGCTCTAAGGCATTATTCTGTAAAATGTCACCCTTAAAAGTGGTCTCATTAGCCAGAATAACCAAAACAGTGTCATTGCGTGGGGACTAAAAGCCAAACTCTGACTTTAAGGCGAGTTTCTGAAGCCTAATAGAAGAATATTTTCTGCATTTACTAAGATTTCCACTAAAATATGGTCTTAAAGTCACCCAAATTAAACCTCGCTATTTTCTCACATAGTTTGTTTTAGTGTCATTACAGTTAAGCTGTAATCACATTACACAGCATATGTTTCATGTATTTATGTGCAATCTTAAATGTGATGTCAGGCTGGACAGTAGCAGTGTAATGGTTCACAGATGCATTTTAATGCTTTATCAGTATGTAGGTTGAATAACAAAAAGTACATAACACAAATCAGTAATCGCTGATTACACATTCTCTTTGTACCCAACACATGGCAAGGAGCAAAAGAGGTATTGTTTCATGTTTACCACGTAGTGATTGGCACTACCCTGATTAGATGTTAGCACAATGTGTGTGTGTTTCTTATGCTGGCACCAGTGGCAGGCAATAACAGAGATTGATAGCTGAGTTAGGACGGCCATTTGGGGCCTTGATGTACGGCATTGAATCTCAAGGGATGAAGCCATCGCAGCTACACTCTGCCGCCCTGGGCCGGTGGTCACAGTAATCGGGAGGAGATGTATTTATAAAGTGCCCTGCTCAGCAACCCTGCTCATCCCAGTAAATCTGAGGGAGAGCTGAAAGGGAAAATGTCACAACCCAAGGACACTACAAGGAGCTGCCCCTGCTACTGCCAGCAGGTAATTGGGGTGTCAGTGTTTCCCAGAAAGCATTTCCTGCTATCACACCTTTTGGCTGTTACCTAGTGTAGCACCTTCGTGTCAGTTTATTACAAAAAGAGGCCGTGAGAGAAGAATAAAGACAAACAAGTCAGGTGATAGAACACGTGACAATTAAATAATTTAAGGAGCACAGTGTGCAGACTTTGCACTCATACAGAAATTCTTATTATGAGCCTGGTGAATTATGATCGATCTTCTTTGGACAGATGCCATTGAATTTAGCCTCACTAATAATCTTAATATGACCAAGTTGTCCTGCCAAATTGGATATGGATTAATTTTCTTGGAAACTCAAACATTAAAAATATACTGTATTGTACGTGCTTGATGTATGTACGTTTGGTGCGAATGTATCCAATATTTTAGCCAACTAAAGGTTGGTTATTCACCACAGCTGTCCTGCAGCCCTTGATGTTTTACTTGCTGTGCAAATTGCTTTAGTTTAAGAAGCCAGCTCAAACCTCACATGGAGATATTGATTGTGTCTTACAACAAAATCTATATTAAATACATAGAGGTATTGAAAAGAGAGCTGAAAAAGGAATTAAATGGCTAAGTGAAGCATGAGATAATAAAATAATATTTTGGTGCTTTCACAGCTTAATTGTGTATATCCCCAATGTATTTACATAAATCAGAAAAAATGCATCTTGTAGTATATTCTTGAAAAAAAGCCACTATTTTTATTTGCCTTCATTGGCCTGAGATTCAATTGCGACATGTGAAATTGTTTCATAAAAACTTCCTAGATACGTCAGAATTTGGATTACCTATTTAAAAAGATGCTGCAAAGATCTGGCATCAGGACAAAGCAAATCTATGGGGAAACACTAATGTGTTGTAGACATTACACAGATGTCCTATCAATTAAGCAATTAGAAGGAAGGGGAAAGGATAATGATGCATGCTTGCATGTGCTTTAAACATCCATGTCTCTTCATCCCTTGCCCTGATGCAAGGCTGCCACTTTAAACTTGCATGACTGATGGAGATCAAACAAACACTGATGTGTAAATGAGGACAAGAATCTACCATGTAGATGTAAGAGAGAGAAAGTTGGCTGTGTTGATACTGCACACTGTGAAGACTGTGTTACCATCCTACCAGCTGCAGTTGGGGGATGGCATTTCAAACATCAGCTTTTCTTCCTCGGGGAACTAGATGGTTTAAAGTCAAAATCTCTCAAATTCAGAAAACAAATCCCCTTTTCATCCTACTCATTGGATTCACTTGCAGTCTTTGTTCTCATTTAATTTCAAGCGAGTCTTATAGACCACGATATACAGTGAAAAGACAGACACATGATTAGTTACACCTGTTCAACTGCTGGTTAGTGTAAATGTCTAATCAGCCAATTGCGTGGCAACACTGCACTGCATTTATACACGCAGACATCATCAAGATGATATGCTGATGTTTAAGCTGCTCAAAATGGATCAGAATGACCAGGCTGATTCCATTATATCCAGCACCGGATCCACAGAACACATCACACCTGGTCCTAAACAACCCATTGGCTTCCAGTTCACCTGTGCATCAACTTCCAGACCTTCCTCCTAACTTTCAAAGCCCTTATAACCTCATTACTCCATTCTTGCTGAGCTTCTTGTTACATACATCCCCTCTTGCATGCTTTACTCTTCTCCAGCTTCTCTTCATTCTATTTCATCTACTTGCCTGATTACTATGGAACTTAAGGGCCTTTATATTTTAAATCACATCTCAAAACCCATCTGTAGACTTGCATACCATTCTTTACAACATGTTATTGTCTATTGTTGCCCTTTTGTAGTCAGCTATCTATTGTCAGCTTAGAAGTTTTGTGGTAGAAGCTTTGTGGTTTTATATGTTTATTTTAATTCTCATTTAGTTGTTTACTCTACTGTTGTACTTATGTAAGGTGACCATGATGGTTTTGAAAGGTGTCCACAAATAAAATGGATTATTATTTTTATAAGAGAGGTGGTTGTAAGTGTCAGCTGGCTGGTCCAAGTATTTCAGAAACCACTGATCTCCTGGGATTTTCCCCTACAGCCTTTGCTTTATTAATGATGGTTGCCCTATCAGCTTCAAGCAAATAGAAGGACAGTGACTCAAATCACCACTCATTGAAACCAAGGTATTCAGATGAGCATTTCCTAATATGTCAGTCATTGAAAAAAGTAGGACGCAGCAGCACACGACAACAGTGAAAGTCATTCCTGTCACCTAAGAACAGACATCTGAGACTACACTTTGTACGTCCTCACCAAGACTGGAAATGTGAATTAAAAACATTTCTTTGGTTGATGAGTCAATCGCAACTTTAATGCTGCATGCAACATGTGAAAAAATCAGTAATGAAATTACAGTTAAAATTATGTTTAATTATTCGGTTAACAAATGTTAATTCTTTAAGCATTTGCTCAACAGGCCCATAGAAAGAATAAAAAATGAAACAAACAAGCTTTTTTTCGTCCTCTGCACTTGTGATAAAATGTGTGGAAGGAAGAAAATTGGTGGAGCAGAGTGGAGTAATACCTTTATTTTTATTGCACAAAAGCGCAAGATGGAAACTGCCTCAAACTGCAATAGGATGACATCTGCATCCAGGTAGTTGTGCAACTCAGGCTTGTTTGCAAGCATCTGCACAGACAGCATGTTAACATAAAGCTAGCCAAGAAACCACAGTGATATTATAGCTGAGTGTATGCTGACTCTCAGCCTGGCAGCCAGACCCTGAACTTCAACAGGTAACAAAACCCCTTAGAATCAACTGAGTGTCATTTAAATGCTGCAACCTAAATTAGGATTGTTGCTTACCATCCCTGTATGTTCAGGTATCTTCTGATGGCTGCTTCCAACAGGACCCATCATGTCACAAAGCTCAAATCATCTCAAACTTGTTTCTTGAGTTCATGGTTTTCACAGTCACTAGATCTCAATCTTGCAGAGCACATTTATGATATGGTGGAATCAGAGGACCACATGATGGGTGTGCACTGACAAATCTGCAGCATCCACGTGATCCTGTCATATCAGCATTGACCATCTTGTAGAATGTATGCCAAAAAAGGCAGTTCTGAAGGCAAAAGTGGACCTATCTCAGCACTAGCAAGATGTACCTAATAAAGTTGCTAGTGGGTACTTACTTTATTTCTTCTTCCTAGTTCATATAAAAGCGATGTGATAACTGGTCACCTTCACACAGAAGCTGCACGGAAACATATCAACAATAAATAATGCACACAATAATAAATAATGAAAACAAAACAGCAACCCATACAGACTGCAGAGGAATTGCCAAGGTCCTGGGTCAAAAAGGGATCTCATGTTTTGCAAGCAAACATACAGGATGATGACAAATAGTCCACAGTCACGAGACAAACAACATTTTTAAGTCTTTCTGAATGGGGATCATTCTAATGGTAAATGACAACCAAACTCCCAGTCAAGAAAGGTGGAGGGTTTTTGTTTGTTTGTTTGTTTGTTTGTTTGCTGATAGGAATTTGTATCTAGTAAGCTCAACTCAACTGTCAAAACTAAGGAAATTACCACAATAAATTTTGAGCCATAATCAGTGGGATACTCAATAGGACTCAATGGGATAAAAATATAAATAAAATTAAAACCTATAAAAAATTTTGCTTCTTTGCTACGACAAAGAAGCTCTGTGTTTTTTTTTTATCTGTTATTAGGAAAATAGAGTGGATGATTCACTCACAAGTCAGTCAGTCTTATCAGACACAGTCAGGTTTACAGACAAAGAATATTTATTTGGTTCCTGGTGTTCAGGTTAGGTTGTAACAATCTTTTTCTCCTTTTAAAGGAAAATTGGTTATGTAATTATATTTCCACTGAATTATATTAGTGCACCATGTGGCTAAAAAAAACCTTTATTATTACATTTAACATTATTGTTCCACAGTAGTTCAGAAAGTTTGGATAACTTTTTTTACATAATTGAGAACTTTTTGACAAAACTGGCACTGAATGCTCTTTTCTGATGAGCACATATCAAACAGAAACTCCAATTTAAAGGTACATCTTCTTGTTGCTAATATAGCATCTGTCAACCTTTTCCTAGATACAGCATATTAAAATTGTTAGCATGTTTTAACCTAATAGGCATTTATATTATAGTGCTTAAACGCACTAATACTTCTAGCACTCTAGTAGTACCTGAGTTCAGCCAAGAATCCTTAGATCCTCCTTTGTGAAGTCTATCCAATGCTGATGGTGCCGTGTTACATTCCCAATATGGAAATCAAAGGCCTCATAGATTAGCACTGTTAATAAGTAAAAAAAGATGGATTCAAATATTATTATCTGACATAAATTGATAATGACTTTCCCCCCTCAAATTTCAGCCATTATTAATTTTCATCCATCTACTTATTCAATTCAGGTTCATTGGTGGGTGCGCGGGTGGGTGAGGAGGTTATTCAGCTGTATAATGATTGGAATTACTCAGTTTTTTATTTGTTTTCAGCATTTTTTAATTTACAAAGCAAATTACACAGCATACTTTTATTTCCTTATCACAGCTCCTCCACAAGTTTACCCTTTTGACAGACACTCACTGATCACTTTAGTAGGTACACTTTACTAGTACTGGGTTTGGCTCCTTTATCATCAGAACATCCTTGATTGGTTGTGACATAGATCCAACAAGATGCTGAAAACAAGCATAAGTTGAAATAGTAGCACCCTACACTTGCTGCAGATTTGTCAGCTGCACATGTGTGATGCAAATCTTCCATTTCACTACATCCTAAAGGCGCTCCTTACCATATGAGTGCAGTGAACTCGAGAAACCAGTATGAGATCATTTGAGCTTTGTGACATTGTGCATTATCCTACAGGAAGCAGCCATCAGAGGATGTTTACACTGTGGTCATAAAGGAAACAGCAACAATCCTCAGATATGCTGTGGTGTGTGTACATAATGCTGAGTTGGTACTAAGGAGCCCTAATTGTGCCAAGAAGACCACCACCACCAGTTTGAATTATAAACAAATACAATGCAGGATTTATCAATGTGTTCATGTTTTTTATGCTAAATTCTTACTATGCCATGCAAATTGTTTTCCAGTCTTCAATTATCTAATTTTGTGCAACCCATAGCCATTCTAACCATGCCTTCCTGTTGTTAGGTGAGTGACACCTGGTGTGGTCTTCTGCTGCTGTAGCCCATCTGCCTCAGAGTTTGACATGTTGTACATTCATAAATGATCTTCTCCATAAACTGGTAGTAACAAGGGATTATTTAAGTTATTGCTGCCTGTCCATCTGTTTGAAGCAGTGTGGTTATTCTTCTCTGGCTGCGGAGATCAACAAGTGAACAAAGAAAACTCACTTAACTCTACAGATAATGATTGTTTGGGCAAATTCCAGTAGACCATACAAGTATTCTGACCATGTTTAATGTCACTTAAATCATTTTTTTCCCCATCCCAAATGCTCACTTTGAATTTCCACAGGTTGTCATCACCATGTCTGCATGTACAATCCTAAATGCATTGAGTTGCTGTCATGTGACCGGCTAATTAGATACAGTTAACAAAGTGGTCAGTTAATGTATACATGTCCTTGATAGGCTTTCATTACGACCCCTGCTTTAAAAAAAGTTCATACTTTATCTCTCTAGTTTAAAACAACATATAAATATGGCCTAATTTCTGCCCAGGTAAATTAGAAATAATACAGAACAACATAGTCCATTGGCTCCAGACTTGTATTACTCTAATCAAGACAGCCATCCAACTGAGACTGAAGATACACACACCAGTGCACATGTCACCAGTGTGGACTTTAAACCCTAGAATTATTATTACCATTGTGGTTAAACCCATGGGCAGTTGTCCAGAGAATATCCAACATGATTCACCTGGATGATAGAGGTATAAAATAATTCTCAAGGCAGAAAATGTGGTATATGTACCTTGGCAAGTGTGCTTGTCAAATATAGGCTTTGTGCGATTATTTTAAGTAGTGAAGTGAATGGCTTGATGGAAATAAATCTCATTTGTGGCTCTCTGTCAAGCGTACAGAGCAGGGGATACTCAACCTCCCTTCCGTTTCTCTCTTGGATCATTAAATTCCTTTTTGGTCATGGTAAAAGTGATTTATTGCTCCCCAGACCACCACTGTCTCCTCACATTAGTAAGAAACAAGGCAACATGATTGCATAAAGTGGCAGGGACTTTAAGACTATTCATCATTTTAAACTTGCCTAAAAGATTTGTTGGTCTGCAAAACAAGAAATAATTTTCATTAGAATCAGAATGACCACTTCATGTTCTTTGAAACCGCCACAAGACGCTGCAGCTTTAAAGCAAATCAGAGCAGATCAGAACTTTGATGAGAAATTACCTGCTCGAGCTCTAAAAGTTTTTCAATTTTCTGTTGTTTTTCTAGATTGTAACCATATATCAGTCACAAAGAGCAGAGTGAAGTTGATAGACCCGAAACACTGTGATTAGGATTCTCTGCCACCTGCTTCTTAAAGCTTTTATCCCACAAAATGTTCAGCAAGAGCCCAAGTTTATCCTGTGATTTCAGGCTTGAAAATAATTTCTCATATGACACTGATGTCATGTTAAGAGCATCATTTGTGCAACGATTTGCAGTAGAACACCAGCAAGTCCTTATGCAACACTGCACAGTGCCTTCATGCAATGTGTGACAAAAACAGGCTGATGGATGATGGTGTTAATAGATTTTTAATATTTGGTTATGACATTTTTGTGATGGTGGGGGTTTATGAAGTAATATTAGAATGAGTAATACAGTACAGTACATAAGAAATAGTGCTGATTAGTAAGTAGTAGTAATAATAATGCTAATTAAGTCAAATGATCAGTTTGAATTGCACAGTCAAGCACGGTGAGCCTGAAAATGACGTTTTTAAGGATGGCATTAATATGCATCACAAAACTTTCATAACTACTGACATAACCTTTCTTTTAATATGTTATTATGAACATTTAGCATTGCACAACACACAATATTTAGGTTTTCCTCCAATCAACATAATGTTTTGACTCTCATAAAATCTTCATTATGCTTTGCTTCTGCCTCTATGTGCATCTGAGACTCACACATAACAAAAGAACATCCATGAAAGACCATTATGGGCACACCACTTGAATCTTTAATTCTCCAGCAGGAGCTCCATCTTGGACTGACCTTTGAGAAATGACACAGACTGTCATGTGTTAGTGCCTGCAAGCTGAAATGACCTGAGAGCGTGCTGACTCTCCCTCATTCTCTTCTCTTACCTTTTTGATGTACTAGGGACAGTGGACATGCAAAGACACAAACTGCAAACAGAAAGGCTAAGGATAATTAAAAAATGATTAGTGTGCACCAATATATGAGTGCGTTGTTCCCCTTTGCTGTTCCTTCCTTGTGTAAGGATAAAGAAGGGAAGCTGTGTGTCCTGCATCATTTGCATTTATATGGTGCACATCCATAGAGTCTCCAGTGAGAGCTCCGTGAGTTGTTTAGTATGTGATGTATGCACGTCCAGGGTAGGAGGTGAGTTTGGTAAGCGTTGAGTGAATATATTATGTGTGTCCCTGCGTGTGCTGGTGTGTGTTAAATTAAACAAAGCCAGAGACTACATTGTGAGTTATATAAATAATTCGATAGTACAGCTCGGGCACCAAAAGCGTCTTCTTCCTTTGGGCTGCTGTTGTTGGTGCAGGCAGATGGGACTCGTACCAAAACTCTCAAGTCACCTACCCTACTAAATTTTTATGCATTTATTTGTGAAATAGATGACAGCTCTGTGCTAAGTTGAAACCGCTAATGTGTCAAATGTCCTCCATGTCCAATCTCTGGCAATTTGGACCTCGGTGTGATTTGAAATTTTTAAATGTAAAATAAATTTCTAAAACAAATGAGGTGGCAGGATAGCACTGGTTTACTGGCACTGCACAATAATGACTGCATTAGTTTACCCACTTTTTAGTCCGACCCACACACACACCTACGATACCTGCTCCTTGTATACAATTACACTGTACCATTGCACTAAAATTTAAAAAATGCTTTAGCTTTTTATATTGTCTGTTGTAATTTCAATTCTTATTTGTAATAATCTTATTTATATTTCTCATTTTGTGAGAAATGGTCTGACCCAACCTCTAGTCTGCGTGGAAAGATCGTCAGCATCGGTCTATCAATCATTCTTTGACATTGTACCACAGCGATTTTTGAGGACGTCTGGGCTTCAACCATGTTTGTTGGGTATAGCTTGTCTTATAATATCCTTGTTAAGATCACAGTGGTGACAGAAAAAGGCCAAGGTGTACTAAAACCAAAAAAAACAAACAAAATTCCTAAATAGCAAAATGTGCTTTCAAAAATACAAATGAATATCATTTTCTGACAGTTTCACATGAGCATAGGTTCATAATTTTAAAATAACGCTTTCATTTATTTTGACGTTTTGATGTCGTGTCAATGGCAAACTCAAAAACCCCACAACAAATAGGCCACCACGGAGCTAAAAGGTTTGAATACAGAAGTGTAAAATCCAACTCTACAGCTTTCTGGAAACTGTCAAAAACTCAACTTCTCAATATGACAAATTCAGCTGTGCCTCATGGGAGCTAAAATAAAGCTGGGCTGGTGAGTGTTATGCCTCTCTTGCTCTCTTCCTCTCACTCCTTCAGGGTTTTCTGTATGTCAGAGATGAATATGTGAAAAGAAAGTGTTATACTGGGCTGCAGGTGGTGAATTGAGGTATTAGTTTCTTAACCAGAGCTGATCCTAGTGCAAATGCTTGAAATCCACACAGCTCCATGTCACTCTCTTCATATATTCTTACCACTCCTCAGCTGTCTTTTTTTTTTCTTGCCTTTGCTTCCTGATATCTCATTTCAACTGAATCCACTTATTCACTCTTAGGAAAAAATATGCATACCTTCCACATAATTGCATATTTGTGGGTTTTTTTCTCCTATTGTGTTATATTTTCTCATTAGTGGTGTTTCTTTTTTTTGTTTAGTGTTCTAAAATTGGATTAATTAATGTTTTAAGATTAATTGCCTTACACTGATACTGAAATGGACACTGTAAGCAAAGGGTTGGTGCTGAGAATGTTTAATTTAACCCCCATTTCTTTTTGTTACGCCAAAAATCATGCACTCACTAAATGTTTTATTTATTTACTGTAAATGCTGTAAAAAAGATTGTATATATACTATATTGTATATATACTGTATCTATACTGTGTGTATACGTATGTATGTATGTATATATATGTATATATGCATCAAGCATTTACAGTTACACAACAGTCTGTCTATGCAACAGTCTGAAAACCCCACTTAGCAATTTAAATGGGATCAGAGGAGCTTAGAAGGGGCAGTTTCCCAAAGCACTTTGTGCAGTCAAACTGATAACTTTAAAGGTTTCAAAATCCTCTGTGTATGCGATAACACCTTCTCTTTTTACAGCTCAGGGTGTCGAGATACACAATTTCTAAAGCAAAGGTAGAGAAAAGATATACGAGCAGTTATCTAAGATACTTGAAATGAATGCCTCAGACTAAGACAAATCTCATAAACACAAGCTTGTGACTGTTTGATGATGAAAACAGTCGAACTATGTTTAATTTCTACAAACTGTGGACGAGAGATTTGCTGGTGGTTTAGCCACGGTTTTCTTTGAAGAGGGGAATGAAAAAAAAATGTGTCGTAGTAAACTGAAAATTTTTTTTAAATGCAGCTGGTTGGTCAGTCTGTTATGCAAACATTTAAACATTCAAGTTCCTGGTTGAATTTTCATATAGTATCAGTACTAAGTCAGACAACATATACAGACAACAACTGATGTTTAGGCATTTCATCCGTATTTCAGATGACAAATTAATTAACAGACACTTTTGGATACACCAGCTAGTACTGCGTTGGACTTCTGTTCTCTGAACTGCCTAAATTCTGTTTGGCATAGATTCATTGAGGTGCTGGAAACATTACCCACAGATTGTCAGTGTCACAGCATCACAGTCATTGCAGATTTGTCATCTGCACATCCACGGCATCACTCTCCTGTTCCCCCACATCCCAAAGGTCATCAGCTGAATTGAGATCTGGTGACTGTAAAGGCCATTTTACAGTGAAGACACTTTCATGTTCAAGAAACCAGTTTGAAATATCCCCCACACTGTTACGCCACCAGCAGAAGCCTGAACCATGGACCAAGGCAGCATGGATCCATGCTTCCCTGTTGTTTTCAGCAAGTTCTGACCCATCCAAATATTGCCACAAAAATCAAGATTCATCACACCAAACAACATTTTTTTTGCTCTATTTTCTAATTTTGAGGTGCGATGCAAGTTGATGCCTCACATTTTTGTTTCTTAGCAAACAGGAAACCTGAAACCTGGCAGGGGGGGGGGTCTGCTCCAGTAACCCAAGTTTGGATGTGCAGTACAATGAGATGATCTTCTGCATACCTTGGTTTGAAGCCATAAGTGCTAATTTAAGTTACTATTTTCTTTCTATCAGCTTGAAGCTGTCCGGCAGTCATACTCTCTCCTCTAGCATCAAGAAGGCATTTTCACCGGGGGGAAATGCCGCACACTGGATATTTTCTTTTTCTCACCATTCTCTATAAACCCAAGAGATGCTTGTGCAGGAAAATGCCAGAGACCA
>VUQR01037075.1:0-13061 GCA_015108515.1 Hemichromis elongatus
ACGCTTTTCTCCCTCTTCTAACTCCAGTGATTTTCCTGTTTGAAATCTTGTGAGATCTTGTAAATTTCTTGAGTCCAGTCTACTAACCACTCTTATTAGTTTGCATCATGTCATCTCAACAAGAATAAATTAAGTTGCTGAATTTCATGCAGATCCTACATGATTTAATTACGTTTACTATAGAAACATAACATTTTTTTGTTCAAATTACGAGTTTAAATCTTGTAGATGTAACAACCACCAAATTTTATTTTTTTGAGTGTAGTATTTACCTTTTTATTCAGAGTGTATTAAAGGCACAAGCTGGCACAACAGCAATGAGAATTTTAACATACTTTTGTTCAAGGTGTCTGTTCCAAGTTTCATTTAAACAGCTTGGAAAGTAACAGGCAACCATACATTTTCACCATTTCAGATTAAAATAACCCCCCTTGTCAATAACCCCAATATGTTGGGCCAACAAGCAATGACCCAGAATCAAGATATCACTCAAATTCACCAGTTTATTTCCCTGGTCTCCACTAAGAGTCAACATCAAGTCAACAACTTTATTTTCAGAAAAATCTATTCTTTCTGCCCACACAGAAGTTGCTTGGACTGTTTTGCTGGGGTATTGCTTATTCCAGTCATTAATACCAGTGCTATTGCCCAACAAACTGAGGTCATGCCTTGAACCAGTTCTAGACTTTTAGGCTGCTATCATTATTTTTGGTGCTTATACCTTACTTTATCTATTACATGAACAAAATAAATAAATAAATAAAAAACACAGTTATAATAATAATTTTATCCCTTATACGTCCTTGGACACAATTTGGAGAAATAAAAATAACAGTTAATCAATAAATCTGAAACTTGATTATATCTACAGCAATTAGAATCGTCACATTAAAACACTGATCACTGCGGTCAGAACATAAGAAAACAATGCCCAATGTTCATGTTGACCTCATTAGAGTATGCCTTTGTGGCCACTCTATGGAAAGTCATTTTTGATTCTTCTGTGTGTATGCTCAAATAATAAATGTAAAACCCTACTATAAATGTTTTGAACTGGGTGTTTTCTGCAAAGAAGCATCCACCCTGCTTTATGTTAGAAAAAAGAAAAGAGTTCAGGAGAAGGACAAATGACATCACCATCCTCTCTTGAATATGTTTTTTTGTTTGTTTGTTTTGAACACTTTAAAAGATAAAAGTGCAGAAGAGCAGAACCCATTATGTCTCTGTTGCATCAGAGTATTCTGATGCAACATTATACATATTTTCCATTACTCTAAAATCCTTAAAACACAATTAAAGGAAATGGAAATTGCAGTAAATCCATAAATGGAATGTGGTGCATGTGATGCATCACACACTCGAAAAGCTATGATGAGTTTCAACTGCAGAAATTAGAAGGATCATGTGGAAAAGTTTACTAATCACTCACAGTGACAATAGTGGTTCATCACAATGTGTTTTTTTTTTTAATTCATAAATTCTACTCTATGGAAAAGTATTTTCAGACTTCACGGGCTACACTTAGCTTAGTGTAAAATGCCTTGAGCCAGAAATTTTGTTCAAGTACTTTACTTTAGAAAAAGAGTTTGGGGAAGAGCAAATGATGTCATCTTATTAAAAACATCAACTTTATGTTGTTGAATATATAAGAAATAAAAGCAGTCTTAATTATACCCATTATATCTATAAATCTATCTATATCTATCTATGTGTTTTTATATTATTATATGTTTAGATCTACATATAGACAGTCTAAGCGCACAATGACTATTCTGGTAATGTGAAGACTTTGAAATACAATTTATGGAAATAAAAGACACAGTAAGTCATTAATAAGATATGAAAAAAAAAAGACTGATCGTAGTGGCCTCATCACAATGTGTCTTTGTGTGTGTGTTTTCATATAGTCTATTACTTTAAGTCTATTACCTTATAATTATTTCGTGATTTCGTGATGCTTCTATATAACATGCTTCATATAATGTGCACCAACCACGTAAATTTCTTGAACCAGTCTCATTGAAAAAAAAAGTTCAGGAGAAGAACAACTGACATCGCAAACCATAAAATAATAAAAAAAAATAAAATAAAATAAAAAGCTATCTTGATATCTTGCAATTCCTTATTGAAAATGAGGTTCAGCATTACAAGTTTAATTAATGGACACAAACTTTGAAAGAAATATCACGGGTTACATCACCCTCCCGTCACAGGAAGCCCCGCCTGCAATCTTGCATCAGAATATCCGGGCAACGTCATCATTCCTTACCCGGCACCTTGCACCGCTTGCAGTACAAATACCTCAGACTTCTGTCTCAGCTTTAAAGTTGGATAGCTTTAAAGTTCTTATGGCTGAAAAGACTGTCGTGGATAAAATGAGCGAATTACAAGTGGACGAAGGCAAAAAGGTCAGACTTCTGTCTATGTTTTGTCATGTAAGGCGGTTTGCAGTTAGCCTAGCCTGTCGCTACGACCATGCTGTCATTTAGCCACTCAGTAAGAACTTTTCGGCTAGCGAGCTTTTATGGGGATTTTTCTGTTGGCTTTACCTTTTTTATCTTAAGGCAACTGGCGTAAATTGTCATTATTCCATAACTGTGTTGTGAACTGTATCACGGTGAATTTAGTTTACCCCATTTGGCTTAGTTGGTTTGGCTAATGTCGCAAATCAGTACAAATACTGGACTATATTCAGAATTGCAACAGTTTAATATTTCTTTCCATGTTGGTAGGTTCACACACGTCAGACCAGCTTAAGGTATTTAATTACTAGCTTGGGTTCTCTTTCAAAATCGACACACCCAAGTGCTTTAAGTAGTTATAACACAGTATCTTGTGTAAGGTTTTATAATTATCGATCTTACTGAATATGCTAAAGTAGCAACAAGAAAGATGTTTTTGAAATAACCGATATGAATATATTTTCAATTTGCCCAATATTATCTGCATTTGTTACTATTATTAAATGAGCAGTAGGTAGGAGTGTACTTTAAATGAGCAGTAGGTAGGAGTGTACTTTAAATGAGCAGTAGGTAGGAGTGTACTTTAAATGAGCAGTAGGTAGGAGTGTACTTTTTACATTTGCGTGGCAACTGTGTCCACGAGGCCCTTCAACAAACATGTTTTTCACCTAGTTTAGTTTTATAAAAGTTAAAAAATCACATGGTGTGATATTTGTACAGGAAGGAACTGGAAGTGGTAAAGATGGGGGGAAGAAGAAGGCTAAAAATGCTGCCGGAGACTCTGGAGGCAAGGCTGAGGTGAGTTATTATATTGTCAGGAAAGAAATGTTGTTCCGCTATTATTAGATCTTGTTTTTCAAGAACTTGAAACATGTACTTGTGTACGTCTGTGTCATCTCAAAGCAACCACCCACTGGCTTCAAGATTGTTGTTGCGTTTTTTTTTTTGTCTTGTTTTGTTTTTTGTTTTTTTGACATTCGGACAGTCAAAACACAAATTCACTTAAAGAAATTGAGACCTGATGGTTGTTACATAAAAAGTAAATACAATTTAAAAAAAAAAAAATGCAGTGAATAAACAAAAGAAATGACAATGAGATGCTTGCTTATCTACTCTGTTGCTTCTTTATTTTTCAGCTCTCACCACAGCCTCAGTACATTGAGGAACGTCTTACTTTGTACACAAAGCTGAAAGCAGAGCATGATGCTCTGATGGCAGAAAGAGCTGCAAAGGATAGCAAACCTATCAAGGTTACTCTGCCTGATGGAAAGGTTGTCGAGGCCGAGTCCTGGAAGACCACGCCGTACAATGTGGCATGTGGCATCAGGTCAGTACTACAGAATGTATTTTTTCAAAGATGACCCCTTTTTTGTAGTTCCTGTAATCTTTTTTTTTTTTTAGTTTCAAAAGGCTTTACAACTCTATAGGCAAAATTGGAAGCAGCTGGAAATAACACTTGTCAACTTTTGACTGTCTGAAGACAAGAAAATAACGTGGTTCAAAAGGAAAAACGTGCTTCAGTTTGGTCAGAATGTTGTCCCTTAGTACCATCCAATGTAAAGTGATTGTACAAAGGAGTACACATGAACATACATTTTGGCAGCTACATAACAATAGAGAAACAAAAAATAACAGTGTGTTTGGATTTTTTTTTTTGTATTCTTTTGCCCGCCCCCATTTTTAAAATATTTTAATAGATGACAAATGTCTCAGCATAAAGACTTAACTAATACTTGAAGAGTGTTTTTTCTCTAAATTGCACTGGACTGCATTCAGTAAGAAAACACCTTGTAACGCCAGTAGAAATAAAGTTGAAATGGTCATTTCTCAATATTTAGGCTCTGTGTGGGGCATTAGAGCCAGTAAATCCTGATTACTAGTCATAGTGAAACCACCCAGTGAAATCCACACATAATGAAACTGAAGTCTTCTAGTCCTACTTTCATGATATTGCAACCGTGTACTAACTAGATCAATAACTATACAAAAAAATGTTGAGCCTCTTTAATTGTTGCATTCATGTGTTTTCACTGCGCCTTTACAAAGATTTGTGGGAGGAAAAAAAATGTTCAAGTTAGCTCATTGAGTGTGATACTGTTGCAACAAGATTGTTCATGAAATTTCTTCCCTCTGAGATACTCAGCTATGAACTGTGTCATTAAGTGGCTGAGCACGTAAAGTTACAGACTGGGGTCATAGAGTGCTGAAGTGCATAAAGGTTAACAACACACTGTTGATTCAGTAACTGCAGAGCCCAAAGCTTCCTCTGGAATTAACATCATCACAAAAACCTGCACCAGGAGCTCCATAGCATGGGTTTTTATGGCAGCTGCTGTAGTTTTGTGTAGGTGGCCCAGTACTTTTGTTCATAAAGTGTGGTATGTCATTTAATATAAAAGTTTGCATTTCATCTTATTTGTCTGACGTAACCCATATAATATAAAATATGTGATGTTTTTATGGAGTGAAAATAGTCTCAAAAGATTCGCGCATGCGTAAACTACATTTCGTCCGTAACTTCAAGATTTCCATCCATAACTTCAAATTTGCACACATCAGAGTTACAAGCGGACAAGGGTTTTGAGACTCATTTCACGTCTCAAGATTCGTGCGTGCACGAGGCGTTTAAAGCTGGTAGAATGCTGGGTCATCAGAGTGTTCTTCCACATTAGCTCCAACTAACAGATAAAGCTTCTGCTAAATGAAAAATTATGTATCCAACAAGCAGACACACAATATGTAATCTAAAATGATCCATACAATGATTCATTCTAAGGTAGTAAACCGCGAATCTTTTGAGACTATTTTCACTCCATATGTTTTTGTTCTCTTGCTGACTGTCTCTCAATAAGGTAGAGCAGGAATTCTGCTAATCACAAGTGTATGGCACATATCTGAGTATGAGTATGAGAAAATAAAAGGCAACCTGTGTTGTGCTATATAAATCCAGGCATTTGTCATTTTATTTGTCTGTACATTACTGTGATGTAGCATATTTGTGTGTTGCGGTTCAGTCAAGGCCTTGCTGACAACACGGTTATTGCCAAAGTAAAGAATATTGTATGGGACCTGGACAGACCTTTAGAAGAAGACTGCAGCCTTCAGTTGCTCAAGTTTGATGATGAGGAAGCTCAAGCTGTAAGTCAGATTTTTTTTTCTCCCCCTAGTTTAGAAGCATAGTAGTGGAAATTCATTCTCAAAATCTTTTGGATACAGTGTCATGCTCGTTAAACATCAAAGCTTCAGTTACCTTTTATGTTTGCTTTGTAAAAGCCATGTTTATATAATTGCACTTTTTTTTTTCTTTTTACACATGCATCTTGTTTTCAAGACGCAGTTAAAGCCTCAGTTCTCTGAGTGTATCAATTTGTAATGTGCATTTTTTTGCCTTTTGTCTTTTCTTTTCCTCAGAATTCAATGAGTGGTGTGAATTTGATGAGCAGTGTCACTAGTTCTTGTTTTTGATTTTGTAATACTGAGTCAATTTTTTGGTATTGTCAGCATTTGGAAAAACAAGTCACTTTTTTTCAGTGGTATGGCTGCGCTTTGGCTTTAATAAGGCATCCATTCAGTGACACAACCCAGATATTTCCCCTTAAATATCTTAGTAACACAAAGGGTTTGAATACTCCTGTTTTCTAAATTTGCCAGAACTTCTTTATTTTCATTAGGTTTACTGGCACTCCAGTGCTCACATCATGGGTGAAGCAATGGAAAGGGTGTATGGGGGCTGCCTCTGCTACGGTCCCCCTATCGAGAATGGCTTCTACTATGACATGTTCCTAGAAAACAATGAGTAAGTTTCACAAGTTCAGAGTTTTTGTCTAATTAGTGGCGTTAGTCTGCTTCCAGTGATATTTTTGGTCTGTACCTCAGGGCTTAGCAGCTGTCAATCTGGTTTACTGTCTTCAGACCAGAAGCAAACACAAAACGAACAGATTGTAACTACACTAATGCTGTCTAGCTGGGGCTATGTGTGGGGACTGAAAAACATCTTTCTACATATTTCTGCTGGAATAACAAGTCTATTCAAATTAAAGAACAAGAAACGACTTAAGGGAAGCTTTGAAAGGGGGATTGAGACACCTTCAGAAATTTCAACAAGTTTTCCTCATAAACAACTTCTTCACTTGACCTTTTCGGATCCACATCTCTCTGCTTTAGGCTGCAGAAAGCTTGAGCAGTGCTGTCTAATTAATTCTACAACCTCCTTAATGAAGCCATTTTATGCTAATGGCATTCTTGGAGACTGTTTTCTTTTTTACAAGGATATTTTGACATTGCGTAAGCCCTAAAGCTGAGGACTCTAAAGTAGTTGCCCATCCTTGGATGAGGTTATCTTTATTACGAAGTCTTAAGAATTTTTCTGATGGACAAAAGTCTGTTCTCATGGTTAAATATCTGGTCACATCCATGCTGCCCTTTGGAAAGCGTGGCAGACTAAATTTAGCAGTAGAGGCAGTTTGCATATTAATGTGGTTTTTAAGTGAGAAAGTGTTCGGTGTGCAGTTCTTGGTGTGAGTTCTCGATGTTTTGGACAGGGGTGTATCGAGCAATGACTTCCCCTGTCTGGAGAATTTGTGCAAGAAAATCATCAAGGAGAAGCAGCCATTTGAGAGGCTAGAGATAAAGAAGGAAACTCTCTTGGAAATGTTCAAGGTATATTTAAACAACAACACATGAATATAGAACAAAAATAAAATTGATTTCATGATTTAAAAAAAAAAACATCTTTTGTTGTTTATAGTACAACAAGTTTAAGTGCCGCATTCTGAATGAGAAAGTCACCACTCCCACTACCACAGTCTACAGGTGGGTCACTGAATGTAAAAGTGTTCTGGTGATATACTCTTGTTAATCTCAAGCAAATCAAATCAAAAACCAGACTTTATTATTGATGCCTCAGACCTTAACTATCATCCAAAACTAAAGAAAAAACATTTACCGTAATGCGACTATGACATATTTGTAGAAAACACTATATTTTATTCTTTTATCTTTGCAAGAGAGTGATTTGCAACTGCACTACTTAATTGGTTAAAGATTCTGTGTTTTTTATTTGTAAGAATAAATATGTATGTATTTTCTGTAGTTTTCTGTGTTAGAACAGACTGGTTAGACAGTTCGGTGCTTTTTTAAACTACATTCAAAACTCAGCTGGTTATACTAGTCAGTATTTATTTAAAAATTTACAACAAATCGGGTAAATAAGTGAATAAAGTTCTAATGTTTTCATTTTCAGATGTGGTCCCTTGATTGATTTGTGCCGGGGACCCCATGTGAGACACACTGGAAAAATCAAGGCACTCAAGATACACAAGGTTAGACTTTTTGCTATCAGCCGTTTAAATTTATTGAACAAACTTGCAGTTAACTTTATATGTGAGTATAAAAGAGATTTAAAATACTGGAGAGTGTGTCCTGAATGTCTGGCTGTAAGCACATTTGTCCCTATTTTTAGAGCACAGTTACCCTTTGTTTTATCCCCAAGGGATTTGATGGACCCAAAAGAATGATGAAAAAGCTAACGTACTCCCTTTTGTGTGCTAGAATTCATCCACATACTGGGAGGGGAAGGCGGACATGGAAACCCTCCAGAGGATCTATGGAATCTCCTTTCCTGACCCCAAAATGCTTAAAGACTGGGAGAAGTTTCAGGAGGAGGCCAAGAACAGAGATCACCGCAAACTGGGACGGGTAAGAATTGAAATGTAAATGAGCTGTGAGTTAGCAAAAGATTATGAAATGGTCTCTTACAGGTTTCACTGTTCTGTGTCTCTCGGTATTGAAATTTTCAAATGTACAGAATAAAGTATTCAAACTAGTTTTTGAACAATGTGAAAATGTGTATGATTGTTAAATCGGTTAATAGAAAAATTGGGCCTAGTTTTATTTAGTAAATTGTTTGGTAAGCTCTTAAATTTATTGTTACATACTACTCCATTTTTCCAGATTTTAGGTTTGCGGTTTATTGAAAGCAAACCCATAATAGTTGGTTCAGAGTGTAGGGTGTCTGTGTTGTTGCCATCCTTTCAGTGTAATATAAGGTGTGGAAAAGGGCACATACCTAGACAAACCCTATTTAAAGCTTAAGTATGTCATGAGGTGTCTTACAAATTGAAACCAGTTTGACTTGATCGATGGCTCTTTTTAATTTTCTGCCAAACCTTATTTTATTTTTACATTCAGGAGCAGGACCTGTTCTTCTTCCATGACCTGAGTCCAGGGAGCTGCTTTTTCCTGCCTAAGGGAGCCTTCCTCTACAACACCCTGATTGAGTTCATCAGAGTAAGACAGAGTTGTCAGACCCACCGATAATTACTGTGATCTAACACTGAGCTTGGAGATGTGGGGAAAAAGAGGTTATTAGACAGAAAGTTTAAATTTGCAGGAAGTTGTGCGATGATGAAAATGGCTTTATATTGCACACAAGAAACAAAATGGTCCAATTTAAGCTGATTGTCATATACTTTAATACAGAGAACTAAAAAAGCTTTGCTAATGTTTTGATAATACAGCATTAAATCAGTGTCCTAAGCAAGGGGCAAAAAAATAAGAATATAATTCATGTTTTTTTTTTCTGCAACACTAATGCTGTAAATGGAAGCTGACACATCCAATTTATGCTTATTTAATAAAATATTATTTTGACCAGGTAATAGAAAAGCATTGCTCAATGTGATGTTTACCTTCTGACACCCAAATTCACTCATGACTCTCAGAAGAGCTTATTATTATCCGACACGTATTTAGATTATATTGAAACACTGACAGCATTAAAGGAAAGCTTTATTTACACCTGTTCTATTATACAGACCCATAAAAATCAATCTTTTTCAAAGCATTTATTTTTCTGGCCTTTCAGTCAGTGCAGTCATAATAGAAAACAGATTCAAGGCAATTTCACTTAAATAGATTTCTGACTGAGCCGATTTGGAGTAATGAGATTTGTTTTGTTCAAAAAACAAAAAAATATTTCTGCTTTTACAAACAACAAAGCACTGAAAACATTACAGCAGACATCAGGATTTAAAATAAATGACAGATTATTTTACAGCATCATCTATCTTTCTGATTTGAACAAACCAATCAGCTCAAGGTGAATGAAAGCAATACAAAAGCGAATACCCTTATATTTCAGTTTTTCCCTAAACTCTTCACAATATATGAACAAACAGGAGAATGTAAATATGCAGCAGTATAAACGTGTCCCAGTGTTTGCTTGCAGAGTTGTTTACCATTTTATTTATGCATACGTCCCTTATTAGAGAGTCTCCAGGTGTTGACAGAAACCACTTGAGCCAGTTGTTTGTACAGGTGATGGATACACAGAATTATGAAGCTGAGCTTTTTGGAAGACTTTGTAAGAAAACATTGTCACGTCTTTGCCAGAGTGAGTACAGGAAGAGGGGCTTCCAGGAGGTTGTGACTCCCAATATCTACAACAGCAAACTCTGGCAGACATCTGGGCATTGGCAGCACTACAGCGAGAATATGTTCTCCTTTGAGGCTGAAAAGGAGACCTTCGCTCTCAAGCCCATGAACTGCCCTGGACACTGGTGAGACTTCTGTTTCCTCACAATCAGAGTCGTTGCCGGGTATGGTTTTAATTTTAACGGTCAACTGCAAAAGCATGAGGAACAGAAAAACACTCCTTTTCTTGCACAGTGTAGCAAGTGTGTAGTAATCAGAAATGACTGTTTGCTGGAGGAAGAGCTGTGTATTCTATACCAGTATGTAACATGTCTTTACCATTAAATTAACTAGGACTGCTGTCACAAGAGAAACTGCTTGTCAGCCAGTTCAGCTCAGTGTTTGCGCTGACATTCTCGCTGTGTTTTCAGTTGTTGGCCTAGGACACTCGCTGCTGCATTGCAGTGCAAAGAAGCAGACTGCAGTTATTTGTATTCGCCTCTTTTATCTCTTTCCACTCGTTCAATCTTTTGGCTATCCACAAAGATGGCCTCTGAAAATCACGCTGTAATCAAAATGTGTTGAATACCAGTTAAATCAAATATTACACTCAGGCTTTCACAGCAGTGCAATTTTTCAGGTATTGTGATTACTCTAGGTAGACGTTGGCAGTTGCATGTTTGTGTATTTTATACATATGTTTGTTTGTTTGGCACCAGTTTGATGTTTGATCACCGGCCTCGCTCCTGGAGAGAGCTGCCTCTTCGCATGGCCGACTTTGGTGTCCTGCACAGGAACGAGCTGTCAGGAGCTCTGACTGGCCTCACCCGTGTCCGCCGCTTCCAGCAGGACGATGCTCACATCTTCTGCTCCATGGACCAGGTGAGATGTACATTGAAATGTGTACAACACACATTTTGGGCTTATATGAGACCACTAAGAATTGTTTTACACTTAAAAACCTGTTTAAAGTCTAAATGTTTCCCACTAGGTATGTGGGGGGGGGGGGGGGATTATTCAAAGGATACGTAGGATACTAATTTTTAATCACTACATTTTTATTCATGGACTCTTTACTAGAGTGGCATCCTACTTCAATATAATGGATATTTACGCAATGCTGGGCTTTTGTGCATTCTCTCAATGGATGAATGGATGATCGGTTCACTTTAAAGGCGGTTGTTAGCGGTTGAGTGCAAAGCCCTAAAAGTTGAGACTGAAGAAAAGTGTGAAAAAGCAAAAAAATAAATCTGAGTGTCGCATACACCCCTCCTGAACTGTTAGCAGTTTCTTTTAACAAAAAAGAAAATGAAGGTAGAGTAAAAAAGACAATCCCCCTGACTCGGCTATATCAGCTTTTGTTCCATCCTTTAAAGCATGGCCATGTTCAGTGTTATTTGACTGAAATACGAAGTTATTTCATTATTCTTTAGAAAAGAATACCATTCATACCAGTGTAATATTTCAAGTCACATATATTACTGAAATACTTTCTAGTTTCGACTTTTTAATACATTTCCAAAGAACAGCACAGTTATAACTGATGCAAACAAGCAATATTTGGAAAGACCAAAAAAGTTTCTTAATTTTTCGGTTCATAAGTCTTATTACAGCAGCTGTGATCGCACTGATTAATTTTCTCTATATTCGTGAAGACACTGGATTGGATGTTTAATTATTTTGATTGCACTTGTGCACAAATTATTTCATTTTTAATTTTCTCTTTCATTGCAGCAGCTGAAAAGCACTGCTTGTGCTCGGGTTTTTTGTTTGTTTGTTTTGTTTTGTTGTTGTGTGTTGTTTTTTTTCCCCCACTACTTACAGTCATGTAAAACAGACTGCAGGGGATACGCTCTTATGTTGTGTTTGGCATTAGATTGGCAATCAGTGACTTCAGCACATGGCTTACATTTAGGAAGAAAGAAAGCAATCATTTTCCTTTTAGTCGTTCTTGTTGTGTTTTATGTCCTTCACCTTCAAAGCACTCGTTATTTATTTATTTTTTAAATTAGAATGAAATCTTTCAGTTTTTTGTTTGTTTTTTTTTGGGGGGGGGGTATTTTTTTAAAGCAAAAGTTGAGCATCTTATCAAACAAAATAATTAGGTTTCATTATCTAGATATCCTAATACAAACAAACATGAAATCAGCGGCAGAAATTAAATTTCTAGCCATGTCCAGATGATGCAAACACTATTGCTTTTTTGTTTTCTTTCTTTTATCACTGACCTCAGATTGAGTCGGAGATCAAGGGATGCCTGGACTTCCTGCGGACTGTTTATGATGTCTTTGGCTTCAGTTTTAAACTCAACCTTTCCACCAGACCAGAGAAGTTCCTGGGAGACCCAGAGATCTGGGACCAGGCAGAGAAGGTATTCATGCTTGCTTCACTACATACAGAAAATATAAAAATGCTCAGTGTCCCACTGGAACATTAAGATTCTTATGTGAGATATTGTTAAGATGGAAACAGCGAATGGAGAAGTGAGGCTTGCAGACCCTTAGTACATTTATATTTTAATGAGTTTTTTTTTCCTAGGGACTTGCAATCATGTCGGAAGAAAGGAAAAAAAAAATGTTTTATACACTTAGAAACTGTCCACGTATTGTTGCCTTAACTGTCTGCTTTGCTGCCAAATCAAGTTCACAAGTTCTGTATTTTACATCTGTAGTTCAGCTCTAATTTGCTCAGCTTGTCTTTTAAACATGCATAAGCAAATAATAAGAGTGAGTCATAATTAGGTTTTATTGCTTGGTGTTTTGGGTAGGAGCATTACAGCTTTTCATGAATGACATCAAGCATCTCTGTTGGGACAACTTAAATTGTAGGAGATGAATCTGTAGAGCCACTGAAATGACAGTTACTAAATGCCACATATATACTGCATTGTTGTTTCCGGAGAACTCGTCCACGAAGGACATAAAAAGTGTTTATTTGTCTGGCAAAGCTTTGCTGGCTGGCTTTGAATGGTTGAAGAAGTTTGCTGACTGATGTAAAGCATGTTGAATTTAACTTTCACACGGCTTTTACTCTTCTCTTTATCTGATTGTAGAGGCATGTTATTTCAGCAGTCAGTGAACCGTTTCACACTCGATTCATGCCACAAAGACGTTCATTTATGTTTTCTTCTAAGTGTTTTTTTTTTTTTTTAAACTCGCATCTTGCAGAATACGCTGATACAATTAT
>VUQR01037075.1:16374-36810 GCA_015108515.1 Hemichromis elongatus
ATAAACAGTTTCATTAAAAAAAAAAAAAAAAAAAAATGAAACAAAATTAAATGTGCTACAATTTAATTAGGGATTGTTAATTCATCAATGCTAATGTTTTTTTCTTCAGAACCTTTTTTGTTTTGATTACAATTGAATCATTTGACACCTAATAGAACTGACTGTGAGGGCTATGAAAATAAAACAGTTTATATTATAGTTTGTTTAGCTTTTCACATGCGTTGGGGACATTTTGGTTGGATATTGTTGGTGCTGAACATATTTGTAAAGTGGTCTGTAGTCCTAATATTCATATAATAGGAACAGAGAGCAGGCCCACAGTCCACTGGGATTGTAATGGTTTCTCTAATATGATCTTTATTCTGTTCAGACTAAACCATGTGAGCATTTGAAAATCTAGAGACTTTTTCTTGTAAGAAAATGAACTCATTTCCAAACATTTCTTTATGGAGTGCTGTAACTGTTGGTTGTTTCTCTTGTTAATGTGGCAGGTCAAGCAGGAATTCCACAGCAACGGCCTCATGACTGACGTGGATCTCGACCCTGGCTGCACCCTGAACAAAAAGATCAGAAATGCACAGTTGGCGCAGTATAACTTCATCCTGGGTCAGTGGCAACACACATTTGTTTCAGTCCTGTCTGTTTTTCCTATCCTTATCTCTTTCTCACTGTCCATCTAGATATTGATTTTCCTTCTCTTCCTTTTTGTCTTTGCATGTTTCCCTGTTTGGAAAGTGGTGGGAGAGAAGGAGAAGACAAGCAACACAGTGAACGTACGCACCCGAGACAACAAAGTCCACGGCGAGCGCAGTGTGGAGGAGTGCATCGAGCGCCTCAAACAGCTCAAGACCTCCAGGTGTCGGAACGCCGAAGAGGAATTCTAAGAAATCAAAAGACAGTTCCTTGAGTAACACGAGGTTCAAAGGTTGAAATATGTTTTTGATGGGGGAATAAATAAATAAAACTGCCTTCAATGATTTTTCCATTACAACAGTTGTCTTTTTTTTCTGGTATCTTTCTTTTCTTATTTTATATCATCGTTTTCGGTTGTCAAATCACATCATTAGTATAATTTTTCTATATTCATTGTTCTTAGACAAAATCCAGCAAGTAGGACTGTAATGTGGGGAAGTCTTTGAAATGTTTTCAGAACACTGCTATGAATAAACCAGAGATCGTTTTCCATACTGAGGCTGAAATTGTTTGTACCTCAACTGTCAGTGTGTATCACTCATTATTTCTTCAGGGAATTGTACTTTAGTTACAATTTTGATAATTAAACCATCTATTCTTAACGACTGTGTCCTGTTTTGTTTTTTTTGTTTTGTTTTGTTTATAGTAATTTGGGGGATATTGCAGAAGCAAATTGTTGAGGTTTGTCTTTTTAAAAATGGTTTTGCGAGTGTTTGTCCGACAGCCATTCAGAAAATGCACGCAGTGTAGACAAGTGTGAGTTCAGAAAAGTCTAAAGAAAAATCCAGCAAAGTTACAGCTCAACTTGAAAATGTAAGAATCTAAATTTCAAAGTTGAAATGAGATGGCTGAAGATGATGGTGGAAGTAGGAAGATTGTAAAAGGACTGTATCCATGTGTTAAACCCGGATCCTTATCGCCATCCTGCACTCGTGCATCATGCTTTAATACGGGAATCAGCAGTGTGCTGGCAGGTACACACCTGATGCTATTCATTACACGCTTGCTGAATTTTGAGAGCATTTACTATGCCTGTCTGTGCCGTTAGACTAAAGCACGAGCGAGGGAGTTTTATTTAAACACTGGGAAATGCTTCCAGTTAACTATAACCAGTGTGATAAAACATGCAAAGAAGATTAGACAAAGAAATGTCACTTATGCACTTTCACATCATGTTGATTGTGTTTACTGCACAATCTGTATTGCACCCAACTGGAGTTTTGGCATCATTATTATTCCGGCCACTAGTGGGTGCCATATCTGTGTGTTTTATTTACACAGCTGGAACAGACAAATGAAGACACATGACTACTAAAATGTGCCATTGTATCAGTCCCACAGGATTCAAACTGTAGAAAAAATGGCACCAAACGTTATGTACAATAATCTAAAAATACTTTTATTAACTGCTGCATTTATTTGTTTACTTAGATTTAGTGTTTATGAAGTACTTAACAGGTACTTTGTGCCCCTTTTCCGACTATGACTAAATTTGTTCCTTTGTTTTATTTGGGAGAAGAATAGCTTAAGTCATACAAACATTTTAATTTAAGTTTAAATAAAACCAGGTTAGAGTGAAAGAAGGTCTCATACTTGCAGTAGAGGTGGGCAAGCTCTAAATACAGGCCAAAGAAAACATTTAATTTGGCTGCTCCACAAGTTGAAGGTAATTAAAATGTAAAAGAAGCCATAAGTTTTTTTGGCCAATTTAGTCATTCAGCACCAAATAAAATATGTTCACAGTCTATATTTCTTGTGTAGAGCTTTATTTCATACTTCATGCACACTGATCGTTTAAATATCTGTTTTTTCTATATCTATTTTCCAAGTGTAAATGCATGAAAAGTGTCCTGTGTGTTCTTTGCAAATACTGTCTTGGCCATGACATAGTAGTTATGAATTTTTAGTATTTGTTTTCATCTCTCCAAGAGGAGATAGGAGGAAAAATACAACAAAGAAATCAATCAGGTGATAAGAAAAAAAATGTGCGTGTCTATGTAAAGGCACCCTCCTATCAAATCTGACCACAAGGGGGAACAGCTGAACCAGGATCTCGTGGGGGGTGAAAGGGAAGGGGCCTAATGTCAGTGGAGTGTGGGAGAGAAAAACATTTTGATAAGGGGTTAATGAAAAAGTCAATGGAGTAGAAGAGTGTCAACAGACAGAGCGAGGCAGCCAGAAATCTCTGGGGATGCAGCTCGGCTGTTGACTCTCAGCTTGCCTGTGAATCCTCGCTCCCTCTTGGATCTTTCCTGTATGCTTCACTGACGACCTGGCCATGAAGGGTCACAATGCTTCACTGAACTGAGCAAACTTTCTTTCTCATACCATGGCTGCATTTTAAGGTACTGATTCACATACTTAAAGGTCCCACTGCTGCTCTTTCCCCAGATAATAAAGTCATTCTATGAAAACTTTACAAGTGGTCTTATTATACAGTATATATTATGTTTTAAACTTATTCCGTATTTTAAGGGTCCTGAAGTTTTTTTGTGATTATCATGTTTAAAAAATGATAAAGCTTTCATATTAAATATTGGAAGAAAAAAATCACATTTAGCCAGTAATGCGATGTTCAGACTCGGCACTGCTTAACAGACTGTGATGCATTCAAAGTTTAGCTGGCTTCAGCTGTTTTCATTGTTGCAATGACATGGTGATATCAACCGTCATAGGCTCCTATGTTCACACACATACACAATTTAGTCTGTTCACTAGACTTAAGCAACACTTCAACCTCGAGTCTGTGACAAAGTCGGTAGCACACACTGTATATAAAAGATGGACATTTGCTTCTTAAAACCAAATGTCACAAGCTCGAGTGGATGTGACACAGAGGGGTGCTGCATGCTCATGCATAAAGAATTGTTAATCACAATGATAGGCCAGCTCTAAAGCCATGCTTTATTACATGGAAACTAATGAGAACCATAATTTGCAAAAGGAACACTGACCATAAACTCTGTTTACTGAGGACATGAGGGCTGGTTCCCCATAAAAATAGTGTCCTGAAAAACACAAGGTGGCTATGTACATCTTTTATATGCAGTCTATTATCTACTGAAACAAGTTTTGAAAATGCCGCCCTTTTAAAATAGAGAGTTCCAACCAGAGCTACTAGGCACATTTTGCTGTTTTTGGACATGTTTCCAATGCTAAGCTAAGCAGAAGCTAGGCTAAGATATAAAGCACTAGTGCTCTAATGTAATATTTCACATGGATGTATAATTGTGGTATCCGTGTTCTTATCAAAGAGCTAGAAAGAACGTGTATTTCCCAAAATCTTAAACCACATAATTTATGCTGAGATTTCTTATCCCATCTGACTTTCTTTTTTTTCAACAGTATCAAGTTATCATACTTGCTTTTATGTTTATTTTTCCTTGTCACCATGACAACCGAAAGCAGTTGTAAAGTTAGCCTGTATGATGCATGTCAAAGATTTTTTTTTTCCCCCTGTACTCCACCCCCTCCCACCCTTAAAAGTGACAATCAAAAGCCAGAAAGCCTCCCCCGCACTCATGTTCCTACCTACTCTCTGCCCTTTCATCCTCAAGACATGTTGTTTCTGGGCCAAATGAATGCATATTTGAATGCTTACCAACCGTTTTCTTCTCCAGAATACTTCTCTGTCTCTGGAGCAACTCCTATCAACCCCGCCACACACACACACACACACTCATGCACATAATCTCCTACTGCACTATAACCCCTCTGCATAAATGCAACAGAACCCAAAATTATGGTCAGCCGCTCATGAAGTTAGTTTTGCTTGGGAAAACCAAGCTGCCAGCTTTAATATCATAATGTTACCAAATTATATGGTTCTAATTGGGAACTGTTTGATCACACTTTCTGGCAGCTGGAAAGCTAGCGTGTGACCATAGAAGGCCTTTTTTTTCTCATCTCAAAGTATGACCTCTGTTTCTGACCCAGCATAAATTAAGGAAACCACTTTACACCAAGGAGAGGCCTTTGGCACCAGTCACACCCTGCATGCAGCCAACAGCAACAGTTCACTGTGCATATCTGTGATGTAGGTCTGGACGATGTGCAAACACAAGACAGCTGCATGTCAAGAAAAACCAAGCAGCAGGAGTTGGTTCAGCTTTAAAAAGTACAATAGTATATCACAGAGAAGAGATGAAAAACTAAATTAAATAATCAGATTCAATTTAGTAACAGAATTTGGTTGGAAACCTGGTTATTAATATTTATTAATTGATATTTAGGTGTATATTAATAGATTTTTGGTAATAATTTAACTTCTCATCCATAACCTTCAACTTAAAGATGAAAAAATCTCACACATTTGTTATTGTTGTATGCAGTGCTCAGAGTTAAAGTAGATTTAATGCAGTCTGCTAGTACAAGTCATGGGTTGGATGAGCTAGAATTACCTCAGGTGCGTGTGCGGGATGTGGTGCAATCTGTTGTTGTGATAATAATGTTAAATAAAGATCACACAAGCATTTTCCCATGATTGTGAGTCATGTCATGGAGCTGCTGTGCCGTTTGCCAATATATCATATATCTATAAGATTATCTTTTTCAGAATCACTGAGCTAGACCACTACGTCTTATTTCCTTTCAGGTCTATCTGATCTTTCTAGCAAACTCAGCCCGACACTTATTTTTTAACAGGTGTTTAATAAAGTTTGACATTCTTGAGTTGCAATTGCGGTAGAAGCAATTAGCCCCTGACACTTAAAAAAGCCCCGACGTCTTTACCACAAATCAGAATTTTAATCTTAAAGGCAGCACCTTGAGCATCACATTAGCAGATGGAGTGGGGTTTTTTTTTTTTTTTACCTTTCTTCTAATATACTCCTTATGGTAAAGACTACTGTAAATCAACTCCATCCACAGTCCACCTTTCTTTCATTCCTGTGTTTGTTGAAATTGGCTCAGAGCACTGGTCCAACATGAATTTAGCAACCTCATTACAACCAACCAAAACCCATTACTCTGCTCTGCCCATGGGGAATAACACCTTTTTCTTCATCAAGCAGCAAATAAGAGGTTTTACCCGCAGTTTCCATTACTTTAGCCTGCACAACCTAATGCAAAATACCTCCAGACTTACTCTACGGACTAATTTTCAACGCATTTTCCTCTTATGCACCTTATATTTACTCATGCAAATTAGCCTAGCAGTGAGATTTAACAGAATTTCCTGATGTGTCTTTTCACACAGCTTTTTCCTGGTAGCATAGTCTCTGACGGTTTTCCAAGTAGCTGACCTGTTAGTTGGCTGTTTCAACTATGAATTCCCCTTTTCTCTCCTTGCTTTAACCCAAACAGTCTCTTCCTTATATGTAGCCAGCCAGATGTTTAGGCTGGATGTTCTCCACGGAGGAGGCCTCTAAACAGTTTTTTTTTCTTCCTTTCAGCTCTTGGGGGTGGTTTACTTCAGCCCCATAGTAGGAGGTGCAGCGGGACTTTGGCAGCATACCCACAATTCACCAGTGGCCGACGGTGCTGATGAAGCTACATAAATCACTAGCTCATGGTGCTAATAGGTGGCAGTATAAAATCAAACAGAGACCACCCATGCTGCAGTACAGGAACAGGAGCATCAAGTCATGTCTACCGTAACGTACTGCACTGTACAGCCATCCGAAACACTTAACCCCCCCCCTTCTTTCAGTGCAAGGGGCTCTCTTAGCAACACAGGAAAGGCGCGTCTGGCATCCACAGTGCAGTGATTCATATTTGGCACTTTCATAAAGGTTCCAAGCTGCTGGGGTGTTTTTTCAGGCCTATTGTCAAACGTTTAACTCCTCAATCGTCTTTTCGGAAAAAACCTATAAACTTTCCGAGACCAATCACCGATTAGGAGCCTGTGCTTTTTCCTCCTTCAGATGAAGATTTCAGTACATTAACCCAAATTCTTCATGGTGAGGAGAAAGGCCTGCACACTTACCATCACCCTGATTTTTTTGTGTGTAGTATACTTCCACGTATAAATGGAGAAGGGCTTGAGCTCATTCAGCAGAGCTGCTTAAAAGGGGTGTGAAGGTGGCTGTTTGCAGGGCCTCTCTCTTTGTGAAAGGGGAGATAAAACACAAGCAGCGCATGAGGGGTGGGCCCTCATTGAAAAAAAGCAGAGCATATTGCTCAGTAACAACGCTGGGATCCCCAGGTCAAGCACAACAAAACTTTATCTTGGCTGAAAGGCCCCCATGACCATGTATAAAGCACACCCCCTCTATTCTCACATGTTTGAACTTTTGTTGTGTTGAATGATTATCACATATGATGGGTGCGCTTTGAGATTCAAGAGTATGCTTCATGGAGTGCAAATAGCAGCACAATATGCATAAATCAAGTGGATCACCCTATTTGTGTTTTTTGTCCACGGCCCAATTCGGTCGACTGTTTTAGAGTCAAAGTTTCATTGGAATTATCTTGCAGGCCTGAATCAGTGAATGAGGAAAAACAAAGCACATATTCCTACACAGGCCAAACTTTGAAATCAGTAAAGAACAGTCCTGCGTCACTAAATCTGGAATATTAAACTAAGATTTATTATTCACTAACAAACATGTTGTATCTTGTGCAGATTATTTTATGTTTATGAAGCTGCAGACCAGATTGAGAAGGTCTGGGCCTGTCCGCAGACCTTTTCCCAGTTATGCTCTTACACAAACTTTGGGCCACATTTTTCAAAGCCAATAATTTCTATTTGACTCGTCTTTTTTCTTTACTTCCCATTCACATCAGCCTCATCCTGAAATCGCTCACTCTGATGGACTTTAGCAGGGTGTCCTTTACAGCCTATAAATAGCTTGAGGTCATCTGTCATTAAACTAGAGTGCGCCACAAAATAAATCCTGGCTCGCCCCAGACGATAAAGCCCGAGTGTTTATGGCAACTACCTGTACTCCACTCTCGCTCTCTGTCCAGGTGGGCTGATGAAGGGAAAAGAAAATAAATGATGTCAGTATTTGTAGGGTTCAAGGCTGGCTCTGTGGTTTATGTTACTATCCAGGTTTTGCAAGTATGTGCCTTGCTTAAATGATCAGTTTGTTCAGCTTTTTAGAGGGAATCTGCAGTTTTGTGTGATTTTATGAATAATGATCTCATTGCGTGAATGAGAGATGGAAGGTTATATGTTTGATTATATATATGTTTGATTAACTACATAACATTTAAATGTTGCACTGATTATCATCAACTTAATTTTTTTTTTTAATGGAGTATTACCAGGAAATATTTTACAATGAACAAACAGCAAGATAGAGGAGAAGAGAAGCCAAGCTGTGGCTGTTAGGCTGACCAGTGACCACAGCTCAGCTGAAATGATACAGGTTATTTTAGTGTAGTGGCTATTGCGGACTATCTATGATTATTTGTTTCTAAAAAATGTTAAATAGATGAAATGCTTTTTAGCATAGTCGACTTAATTGGCTTTTGTTTTTCATCATGTTCGTACTCAGGATTTTCAGTGTGCAGGAAATCATAGCCTAAATCTCTGTTTTAGCCATTTAAAAACAGAGATTTTTCTCCTTAAGCAGGAGTTGTTATTGCAGCATACAGTTTTTTGACTATGCTTTTATGTCACAAAGGCAACAAATACTGACTAATACTGATGGACTGACGACCTGTCCCGGGTGCATACCTCTATGCGTATGGGACAAGCTAATGCCTTCCGGTGAGCCTGAATTGGATAAGCAAAATAAAACCGATGGATCGATGGAAGTTCCTCATTGATAAAGAGCTGAGATCATAGTCAATAACTGCCTTCAAGGGTAATTAGCTATTACTGGTGATTGAACCTGCTAACATCTGGTAAAACATTTGTCAGTACATGCCAACCAGTGAGTATAAGCTGCTTACAGGACAACACCTAGAATTTGGAGTAGCAGCATTTCATTAACACTATGGTTACAGTGCATGGTTTAGTCTAAAGCAGCTATACAAATAAAATGTTGGCAGTGAAATCCTCAGACATGAGTCTAAATCATGTAGCCTAGTATCCATCCTGTGTGGGTTTGGTATCAGGACCTTCAGTGGACATGCAGCTAGCATGTTAGAGCAGCTTAATCAGCTGATGAATTGTTTTGAAAACAAATCAGACTGTTTGGGTTGCTAATTTGCTCGTTTATAGTAATCATCGCCATGTCTGCTTTGGAGTAATTTTAGCCTATATTTTTCAAAGCTGCAACTGTGTCCAGACCTATCTATGTAAACCCTGTTTCCAAAGTTGGCAAAATCTTGAGCAAATATTTCAGTTTAGTTAAGTAATCTTCAGGATTTCGACAAATTAATTGCTACTCATTACTCTGCCGTCAACGAGACGCCCGGCTCTAATGGAGTCTGATGTGACGTCCCACCCGTGTGACATCATCCCGTGAGGAAACGTTACTTCATCCAGTACACTGACGAGAGAACCTATCAGGCTGCCAATGACTTTGGGCCTATTTTCTTTTAATGTTGTCATGGGAGAGGTGACTGCATTTGCAAGAGCCAAACAAAGGGGGCCTTTGTCCCTCCACATACATCTGTCCGAAACCACCTCCCCTAATTACCAAGGTTAGTCTTTGGAATTGACAGCATAAATATTAAACTGTCAAATTTTGTCTGTTGGCTGCACGTTCCAGCATGAGTCATTGACTGCCGAGGCCGAAGGAAAACAACATTCTCTTTCTCTCTGCTAAGCAGGGCCAGTGGAGAAGAAGAGAGCGCTTCTCTTTTACCTGTTAGAGTACTCATCCATAACATTTGTCAGTGGTTTTCACACCACCCTACAGTATCTTCATAATCAACCTGTTTAGGTGCAAAATCAACTTGTTTTTCCCATTTTTGTACTCAGCACATGAACAAGCTTTAGATGCTGCAGACTTGACTTGAAATAGATTTTTTCTGTAGTACCTATACACAAGAATAAATATAAAGTCAGTCACTCGGATTCTTGCAGGAGTTTTGGGATTTTTCTTTCCTGTCGTTTAGGGTGAAATAGACCATTAACCTTAATCATTTTTCAGTCAAAGCCTGGATATAACATCTGCGGAAATGTTCTGTCTACAAATCTATCACCAATGATCTTTTCAGATGTGAGTGATACCCTGAGACAGAAGAATACAGCTCTATTGATGGCATAAAACCTAAACAAACTATGCTGTCAAGAAAGAGAGCTGCGCAAACAGAAGATTAGAGAGGAGATGAAAGAAAGAGGAAGCCGGTTCATTCAGTTGTTGCCAGCAGTCTGTGGCTTTCTGCTACTGTATCCAGTGGAGGGTTTGAAACCTGAACTCAGTGGAATCTGGAATCTTAAAAAAAAAAAAAAAAGGTCCTTTTTGTCAACATTAATAAATATACAGCCGTGTGTTTTGTTGACGTACGCAGACATACTACTTGTTCTAATTAAGTTTTTATGTTTTATTTATTCTTAGAGCTGCTCAAGCACAAAACTGTGATCAGAGCATTTCCTTATAAAGAAACGAACTAGCAGACTAAGCAATTCCTGAGAATGAAAACAAATCAAAAGTCTAAGTCAATAAATTCCTCTAAATTCAACAACAAAACATGTTTATCCATGCCCTCCACAGTTACATAGATGTGTAACTGCTCGTGCCCGTATCAGCAGGGCAACTTAAATGGTGTAATCGTGTTAGAGATCAACAGATGATGTGCGTTACGATGTAAAGATGTGATAAAAGGTTCGTTTGTATGTAGGAAAAGGTGTTTTTGTGCAAACAAGCACTAGGGCTAATTTGAATGCTTTATCTATTTATACATATATGCATTGCCACAAAAATGTCAAACAACCTATTGTGTAAAAAAAACAGTAACAACACATCATTCGTGGCAGAGTTTTTGAATTTCTACTTCAAATCTGAGGTTCTGGCTGAACTCTCTGGGATTTAAGGAGTAATATTAGACAAACAAAGCTTCAGTTAACATGTCCATGAAAGCCTCCTCAGGCAACAAATTTGCCAAACTGACAAATTAATGAAATTATGGAGGTCTCCTCTATGTTTTTATTTCATTTTAGTCGGTTTTCCAAGGTCACAAAATCATTTCAGTTAGAATACATTTTTAATTGATGTTCTTTTGTTTTTTCAAAAGTCTAATTTACATATTTATTTTAATAAACTAAGATGTTTTGTTCACATCTGATTTTAGTTTACATTTAGTTAACTATAATAATCTTGCAACAGACAGCAACAAATTTGTGTGATTTTTGCCATAATTACATTATGATCCCAAACAGATTGTATGTAATTGCTAACTTGACCTCATTTGACCACAAACTGATAACAGACTGACTCACTTGCAGGTTTATCACAGTCTTGATGCACCAAAGTCACTTTGAAGATGGCAGTTGCGAGTGGCCACAGACCTGGTCCCCATCTTCAAAGCAGCCATTTCAATGATAGTGAGATTGCGAGAAGTTTGCTGCACGCGGCCACAATAATTTTGGTAATGCCAACGTCTCCAATTACTGTTTTTTGTAATGTTACTGTGGCATAAGCCAAATTTAAACAGCAGGTTTAAATCCATCGTCAAGATAACCAAATTAAGCATTTCCTCTCTTCATAAAGAGCCTCAAACAATCTCTCTGAAACCGAATGTTTAGAGTAGTCTGAAGCCTAAGCTTTTAGATCAGTGGGATTACTTCTTGATAACATGAGGTCACTTCAAACTCTGGCCAAGTTTAATATGATTAGAAGATTGATGTAGAGACAGAAAATAATAAAAGTATAATTGACCAAGTTAAATCTTACTGAATCACAGCTCATCCATGACACCACCAGGACTGGATGAGCTAGGGCAGCGTCACGTCAACACATGACAGGACATGTAAGTTACAGCTACACTTGCAAGTCTATCATAAATTTTGGAGGATGTTAGAATTGTATTTTTTTAGGCTCTGATAGAAACCTTCAGCTGCACTTCCTGGCGAGAATAAGCTTGAATAGTCACATCAGAAAATGTATTCACAGTTACTTCATGATTACTGTAATTGGTTAATTATCACACACGGAAATACACAGCTTCTCACTTTCACATTTACTTATTTTTTCTTACTATTTAACTTATATGGCATTATTACCAATTTTGCATGAATGCGTTTGCATAGCATTTTCATGATGGCATCATTCTCTGCAGTGATCTCAAAACAATATATGATTCACTGACTGTACCCAAACATTACACTATTATGGGATCAAATCGGAAATAATTTGTATTTATTTGTTAATGTATTTTTTATTGTTTCAAGTCATTTTAAAAAGCTTCTCATTTTAATGTAACAAATTAACAGCTCTAAACTAAAAGTAATATGAAAATAGAAAAAAATGCCTTGAATTTTATTTTGAAATGCCTTATAAATACTTAAGTTTTATGACACTTGTACAGTTCTACCTTGTTTTTGTGCTTGTGTGTATAAGTGTACACTTGGTCTACTCATGACATGGAGGCACGAAAGGACACATTGTGGGATCTCCTGATAGCTCCTCCTCTTTAGCACGCCAACAAAAGCGCCCATCGTGTTGTTTGGTGAGTTTCGCTGTAACCCCCACATCCACTGCTCCATCACACAGCACCAAAACACGAATGAACAAACGCTGTCACCCTTAAGCGGTTGCTAAACAACCAAGGTAGGCATCCTTGGAGAAGAGCGGCACGACCCTCAGTCTTAAGGACCCCTAGCTGTGCCATGGGCTGGCCATGTGTTGCCTGCAGAGAAGTGTAACAGAGAGACCTGACAGTTCTGCTGCCTTGCCCAAGGACACGCTGTCACCGTGGCATAATAGGAGCGGACTGCGTGGCCCCCGGCCGTCAACAACAGCACATCCCCCGCTGGACGATTAGAAAGAACTTTTCAACAATGAGAGGGCCAACAAAAGGCCCATGTTAAATTAGGCATTTGATTCAAGACTCGGTCACAAGGGCAAAGTAATCAGAGGCAAATCAAAAGACATATTAAGGAGACAAGAACAGACATAGTGTCAGATAAGCCCACAGAAATGACGTAGGAAGAAATCGTGAACTCTTTACTGGGTTGACTAAGTTCAAAAACAAGAGCTTAACAAAAGCAAAAACACGAACACGAAATCAGTAAAACACAACACAGGCTTAAGACTCTCATCACATAAGAGTGTGAGGTTGGATTTTACATTTAAAGATTTCTGTTCTCGTTGATCTTAGTGACTGGGCCAAAGCCAATTGTGAAATTAAAATCACAGTTTAAAACAACAGAGCAGTACAAAATGAAACAGACAAGCTTGTGTCAGGGTGGTAGGATACTAACCTTCATGTTAAGCTCATTTTTATAACATAATGTGAAATATGAAATATGAAAAGCCTGAGCTAGCAAGGCTCTAGCAAAAGCTTGAGACTGGTCTGTACCTGTTAACCCGTTGAAACCTGTATTGTCCCAGTGACAGTCAGGATGCTCGTACTGGTCTGCGTCCTAGAACTGAAGGTTTAGTGCCTGCACAATAAAAGAACGATATATGACATAAGTTTAAAAACTGACATCAATAAAGTCATCTGGCATGCACCCGTTTCCTCAAATCACAGCGTTACAGCGCTCGTTTTGAAAATTCGGAATTTGCAGTTGTTGTTATTTTATGATTTAATTACAAGTGTAAAGCTTTTGAGGTTAAAGGAGAGCTGCTCTCTCAGCCCTTGTTGAGCAGAGGATAATTATATGGAGGGCAAACCTCGTCAGAGTCAGAGGAATCCACTCTGATTTGCAAGAGAGAACGGATTTCTTGTAAGCCTTAAATAAAATTTAATTGCAGTAAGCTGTCTAACACAAGAGACCCCCCCAATCCCCCCTCTGGGAACTTTGATTACATTACAAAGAGGGTAAAAAAAGGAGTATTAAGGAGCCCCGGTGGCCCCTATACTCACATAAATTACTTCATTTATATTTAAGGAGTTTTGTTCAAGTCCAAAACACGGACCACATTCAGCTCAACACTGTGACATGACAGCTTACTAATTTAACATGGAAAATGATGTGATATATCAGCAAATGTTTTATAGGTATAACAGAAATTAGAAGCTTGATTTTATATGCCATACATGCTGAGTTTAAACACAAGACTAAATTAAAAAGAAGATGAAAACTAATTGCCCTACTTTGGAATGCATGTTTCTGATATCCTTTGGCCTCCTGCCCTCATGTCTCACTTGTCAAGTCATGTTGTGGTATTTATAGATTTGATTATCCAGCTTTGCTCCTGCATTCTGCCCTCTTTAAACCTGCTATGCTTTTGCCTACATCCTGCTTTAATGCATGTGTGTGTGTGTGTGTTTGTTGTGGCTTCTTATTGTCTGCGATTATTGTTCAAATGACTTTTATTTTTGTATCACACCTTAAGTACAAGAGGATACTGTATGAATATCAGTAGTAATTTCTAATGACGTTTCCTTTTCGGGTCAGCAAGTAACAACTGTGCAAATTATGTTTACCGTGAATCTTTAGCTCAGGTCTGAGATACTCTGTGTTTGAGCTCCCACTGAACCTCAGATGTGAAATGCATTATCACCCAGGTTATTAGCAAAATGAAAACACACACAGTATAATTTATATATACTGTTGTAACAACAGAGACAAGCAATGATAGAGTCAAAATTTCCTTTTAAATCAAATTAGTAGCAACCAGTTGCACACAGAGATGAGAGCAGCTGTATGGACATGTACAGAAGGTTAGAAAGTACACTCTGATTGTCCCTGACTGTCTGTGATGGAGAACATGGCCAGTAAAAGTGTTAAATGAGCATTAGACAGGTGTCACTAAAACTACACAGCACAGAGGAAAATATCTGGGATAGCGCCCCATGGTCGCCCCATGATCGGAAGGTCGGGGGTTCGAAACCACTGAACGGCTACCCTGAAGTACCCCTGAGCAAGGTACTGTGCCTACACACTGCTTCCCGGGCACTGGATTGGTGGCTGTCCACTGCTTCACTGAGTGAATGGGTTAAATGCAGAGAGTAATTTCCCCACAGTGATCAATAAAGTATACATTATTAAGATAGAGATAGACGGTTGAAAATACTAATCTATACGAACTGCTGTGCTGCTGCTTTTTTCTTCTTCTTTATTTTGTTTCCCTGATTTAAATTTTTTTGTAACATGCATGCACATCTTTATATATAGTTTATATTTTAGTATGGTCAGTATTACTTTTCTGTGTTATAACTAAAAGAATTAGTGTTTTATTGATATAACCCGTTTGTAGTTAAATAACTCCTATTATGTATCTGAGCTCATTGAATAGTTTGGAGAGTTTGAAACTTTATGACCACTTTTTTTTTTTCCAAGACCCCCTGCACAAGTTGAAACTTGCTGCATGGTTTCCAAGCCCAGAGGAGGGAAAAGAGACGCTAACTGAGCTGGAAGGCAAGGAGGGTAGGAGTGACATTCCTGCTCTGAGTCCAAAGCAAAACTGCGTTCTTTGTTTTCTAACTGGATCTTTGAGGATTTTGTCTGGGAGAACTTTGAGGGGATATCATCCAACTGTAACGATCATGTTCACCTTTTTTATTAAAAAAAACAAAAAAACATACAACATATTGGTTTTGGATGATCACCATTCAGATCCAGATATTCCTCCTTCATACTACCCTACAGCAATCAGTCTAATATTAAAAGTAAGCTGCTAAACTATTCTTTAGAAGGGTTGTATTTTTTTTTGTGGTAAGAACGTAGTCCTGCATGAACAGAACACCTTTATGAACCACTGTCATTTTGCCAAAACTAGTTAAAATGTGTCAAGCAGTCCCAGAAGTCTGAACATTTCCAACAATTTCCTCTCAGCAGGCAAATTACTCAATACAGCACAGAAATCTAAAATTTAAACTGGGACATTTGCTCATCGAGATGTGATGATCTTAGTTAAGATTGCCCTTGAGCCTTTGAAATGGTCTCTAGACTGCTTCGTCCTGTCTTCAGCTGCTCTGATGACTCAGCGGCTTCTCTCAACAGAAAGATCATTCTTCAGTTTCTCTATCCTGCAGGGTCACAACCTGTCCTGGACAGAAAAGACCCTGCAGGCTGTTAGTCACTTAGTGGAAATTCCTGCATCTAACTGAACGTTACCTCTCTCTGCAATGCTTCCTCCATACGCTCCATATCCATTTACTTATTTTGTGTGGATCTAAATGCCAGTGTTTTGCACTGCAAATACATTTCTGCTTTTAAATGACGACAAACAAACTCCTGCATCAGATAACTTAACTTGGCTAAATATTCCTGCTCCCATGCAACAAAAAGTTTCATTTAAAGAGAGGTTTAGATTGGACTTCACAGCCCGCTCGTGTAGGTAACAGTGGAAGAAAAGATGAAACCAAGAGAAAGAGCAAACCACAGGCATCTCTGTGGAAAGCCTTAGATTTCCTCTTTCTTGATCCCCTCCACAAAAGAGAGCTTTGATGGGCTGATGTGCTGGCTTATAATGAATATCACTGACAACATCTTCACACCTCCTCCTATACAACACTGATTGACTCAGGGAATTCATACTCTCTAGTACAAAGTCTGTTCTTAAACAACTGTACACACAATACAGTATATGCATATGATTTATAAATTAGCTGACTACCAAAACAATAGAAACTCAAAACATCTACTTTTTTTTTTGTTTTACAAATGTGGCTAACCCTAGATGGACAGAAACAAAGATTAATAGCTGGAGAATATTCAAAAATGGCAGTAATACTTTGGTAGCAGTTACACAACCTGTTAACAATAATGTTATTAGATTGCAGCAACAGTTGAATTTAAAATGGAGCTAGAGTATTAATCTAATAATAAAGAGATAAGCTGATTATTTACCGTACATGATTTTAGGCATCCGTCAAACCAACAGCTAACATCATATAACATTTCTCAGAAATCAACATTTGTTATACTGTTATCCTGCAATATGATATTTAAAGATCTGCATGGTTTGATTTTATGTCTGTCTATTTTATGCCAGCCTTCTTGACGGCTTCTCTTCACAGCTATAATTGTGAATGTTGATGTTAATTAAATTCATTTTGTACTAATGTAACAGCACATTCATCTTTCACTCTCTTCCCGCACTGCTCATGAGAGGCTTTTTAACGGCTAATTTTCTACTCATTCATGATGGAAAGAGTGTTGATACGCTTCTACGGGAATAACCCAACATCTCACTCACCTGTCAGGAAAGGCAGTAATGGTCACCGTCCTCCTTGTTTTTTTGTCCTTTTTGTTTCCAGTGTTTCTAGATGTGTGAACTTTTGATGGTCGATTCCACCAATAACCACTAATTTTATAACCTCTTAAAACTACTAACACAGCACCCTTTAACCACTTACTAGAAAGCTACTAGCCAGTGTGTAGTGTTGCAATTTTCACAATACTTTTCTGCTGTGAGAGTAACATAAAGCATTATTTTTGAAAATTAATTATTCCGTTATTAAGTTAACTTTAAAAAAAAAAATCTACCTCCAAAAACTTGTGTTATTACCTGGTTTTCATTATTGACACAGAAAAACCCAAGAATCTCTCAGTCTATCCTTCACTGAAATGTGTCCAGTCTCACTGTTGTGTCAGTGAACGTGTGAAAGTCAGCTAGGGAGATGACAGAAAGGACAACATTGTGGAAGACTAAGCTTTTTCTTTTTTTGCATAGGTGATCACTGATATCTATGTGTATCAGCTGCAAAGAGCTGAAGAAACAACTGCAAACCCAGCTGTGCCACAACACTGACACAGAGGCTGTCTGAATAGGAGAATAATGGCGGTGTTACAGCTCTGAAACAGAGCCACCGTGTAAAGGTTAATTAACAGGCTTGTGAGGAGAGAGACAGAGAAAAATGATTAGACTACACCATTCTATGCTTTCTTGGGGCCCATCGGTTTTAATTGTATTTATTTTGTATAGGACTCCTCTTGCACGTCAACAGTGCACATTACCATTCTTTGTCACTATATCAATTAAAGCAAAAACACACAAAAGTAGATCAGCAGGACCTCGGGCAATTGCATCTTTTAACAAAAGCAACTTGTTCCGTGAGAGGCACAATTAAAGAGTGGGAGGCAGGAAGATTACACACAGACTTTATAGGCATCTCCAAATGACTCAAGAGCAGACTATTCACCAGCTGGTAAAATTATCCACCATTGTCACGAAACATTCAAAGTCAGTCATCGCCGGTAAGATGCACCCATCTCTTGCTTTTCCCATAAGAATAGGTTAGCTCTGCAAAAGTGGAAGGAAGACTGAAAAAAGTTCTGACATTTTTGCATAGTGAGAAAAAAAGCGGTCAGTCTTGCTGCTGTCAGAATAGATAAAGTCACAACAGTCTTAAAAACTCAGGCACATCAAGCACAGTAGAATAGCGCTAAGGAATTAGGTAATAACTTCAACACATGACATCTACTACTTTCCAACACATATGATATTTCAAAGGGGGGAATATGGTATTTATTGATGGGCCCATAATTCAGTTCTCTTCTAAAGTGGCTCCAGTTTCATTGGACAGGGCAGAGAGAATAGAAACCAGATGATAAACGCTCTGGGCCCCAGCTTTCACTTTAGGCCACAAGACTGCCAGGTCAAATCTCAATAGGGGAGAGTCCCATCTTCCAAGAATCAGGTGTTAAAAATATGTAACAAACCAAATGTTCTCACCTTTTTTAGTCTGGTGCACCATATCCCATTCACGTGACAATAAGCAACACAAACAATGTGTTGATTTCTAGTTTGTTTTAAAGTGAGTGTCAAGTTCCACTAAAACCAGTAAAAGCAGTTAATGAAACAATATTGTTTTTCATACATCAGTCATGTTTTGGTCAAGTTTCAGTGGAAGCCTAGAAACCTACATACACTAAGCAACTGTATCTATTACTTATTAATAACTTACTAACTAATTCATTTACTTTAATCACGGGCTTGTTTTCATGGTCAGTCCATGTTTGTTTAAACCTGTGCTTGGAGGCCCAGTCAGTGTAGGACTACACTTACATACCATACAGTTTTTCCTTGAAAATTGCGTCTATTTAATATTGTCTAATATAAATCTGTGCTTCTTTATGAATACCTTGAAATTAATAACCCAAACATGGATCTAAATCTATTTCCCTTACACCACAAAAACCATCACCTCTTTTATTTCGTGCACTGTTTGGCCTTTTAATTCTAAATGAGAATGCTGATTTATTCAGTTGTGTACAGCATAATGTTTACTTCTAGGCACCATCCCAGTAGCTACATATTTTGCTGAATACACCCAGCTTCTAACGCACGACATGCAACACGTCACTTAGAGGAGGGCAACTGGCTTGTGTGAGCCATCTGTCCCATCTCACTCTGCAAACGCCAAAGGGATTTCCACAAAGCAAACACTGGTTAGCCTCGCTATTTAGTGTGGAGAGCCACCGCAGCCAACAGCTTCACTTTCAGAAAATAGCTCAGTCTGCCCCTGAAACATCACCAATGTGAGTGGAGGAGTGTGTAATCCATATCATTCCTCACTGGCCCAGATACTGAATAATTCTCTGGCACAGATCCAAACTGGATGTGGTTTGATTCTTTGCTGTAGATTTACTCCCAAAGGGGGGTGGGGGTGGGGGGGTTTGACTATCAATTACAGTGGCTGGAGCCTTGCAATCCAAGATGCTCTGTGATTCAACCATGCTATGCCTGCATATTTGACTGATATTCGGGTTTCCTTCAGTAATCGCCCTGCAGATTAAAAAAAGGCAACAAAAGAAAAACAAATTCTCTTGTCATTTTTGTTTATTACCTTTTTACATTACCAACCACAGCCATTGACGAAATCTAAGAACATATAAAGAATGAAGCATTTAAAATAAGACCAGTTTCTCAAGTACTTTTACAAGTTTCTTTTGGTCTGCAATTGGTTAAATGCAGCTGCTTGTAATGTACCCTGCTTTTATACAGTGTTGTACTTTCCCACAGATAAGTTAGATGACGTAACGCTATTTGAAAATGCTGTATGCCCAGTGCAGTTTTAATGGAGTTTGACTGTAGATCATTTCACAGCAAGCTTAAACACCTGCATTAAGTCCTAACTGAATTCTTCACAACTGAGAAAAAAGGACTTGTGCAGAGACTCTGTATTTTATATGTGCATGGGTGTTGGACTTCCTTACTGGCAGAACTCAGGTGGTGAGGGTTGGTAGGTGCGTCTCTAACAGCATCACCATCAACACAGGAGCACCACAGGGCTGTGTCCTCTCACCACTGTTCTACTCCCTCTACACTTCAGACTGTGTAGCCACCCACGGCTCCAACACTATTGTGAAGTTTGCTGACGACACAGTGGTGTTGGGCGCCATCTCCAACAACGATGAGGCGGCCTACATGGATGAAGTGGAGAATCTGGCATCATGGTGCAAGGATAACCATCTCCAGCTGAATGCTAGCAAGACCAAGGAGCTGGTTGTGGACTTCAGAAGGAGTCAGCATAGAGACTACAAGCCCATTATCATGAATGGAGCTCCAGTGGAGAGGGTGCAGTCCTTCAAGTATCTCGGTGTCCACATCTCCTCAGACCTGACGTGGTCTGCCCACATTCAGGCACAGTCCAAAAAGGCAAGGCAGCGCCTGTATCACCTCCGACAACTGAAGAAGTTCAGGGTCTCGCCAGCGATCCTCAGGACTTTCTACGCAGGTGCTGTGGAGAGCATCCTCACACAGAACATTACATCCTGGTACGGAAACAGCTGTGTTAAGGACCAAAAAGCTCTCCAGAGAGTGATCCGTACAGCAGAACGCTGCT
>VUQR01037082.1:3075-15590 GCA_015108515.1 Hemichromis elongatus
TTTTTTTTTTTTTTTTTTTTTTTTATTTTCTTTTTTGGCTTTTTTTTTTTTTTTTTTTTTAGTCAACCAGTTTAGATTAATGTTTAGTTTTGCATCAGTTTGCTTTGCTCTTTGTACATTTTTATCAGCCTTAAACGGCTCTCCTATTGTTAAGATCAAGTTTTGTTCCACGTTCCTTTGTGTCTGCATTTGGGTCCCCTATTAACAATTCATACAGTCTGCTTCTGCATACTGTGACATGAATCTGCTTCCCCTGTTTCCCACTGCCACAAATTTAAAAACAATTTTTATATGCTTATTGTCAAACTAGTCCTCATCTGTTCTCCAGTGGACTGCCATAACTTTTCACAGTGTACTTTACATCAGTATGAATTTGTATCATAGTGAATGGAAGCTGTTGAACCTGTTTCTGTAATATTTTATAAGGGAATAGCAACAGTGATCTTTTGCTTAGCTTGTGTATAAGTATAAGTTAACCAACCCATCTAAAAATGCACCCAACTGTGAGCTTTAGATAACACATGGGACTAACTACATGTATACACACACAGAGACACACACACTTGCAGCCATGCATGATTCATAACCCAGTGTGAAGCCTTTTTACACAAAGGCAACAGAAACAGCAGCTTGTACAAACCTGGACTTTTATTCCTTTCAATTTGTCTTGCTTAGAAAAACAAACCAGTGAATACATAAATAACGCGGTAGGTAGAGAGAGAGAGAAAGGATGGATGAATGACCCTGGCTCAGCAGAGAGAGGAGGCACCAGTGGGGTACCACCTCTCTCTGAAAGTCTTGGTTTTGTGAATGTGTGCATATGTACATTTTTATGTTGGCATGGCATATCAGGGTTATTTTGGTTAATTAAAACTAAATCACAAACTGTAGATTGAAAAAAAAAATACTTCACTATCTTCACAGCATCTCACTTATTTTTATTTATTTTTTGTTCCGTTTTGTTGAGAGGAAAGTTGTGTTAATCACACATCTTCAGCCTCAAACTAAAAGCATGAAAAAAAAAATTTCTGGTAACTTAAGCCCTGGGAAGAGGGGGAAACCATGGCTTTATTTTTTATTATTTTGCTTAAAAACATTTAAGTTGAACTGTCACTAGGCACATTGTGACTTCAGTTGACTGTCAACGTACAGATAAGATAACCAAAAATATCTGGGTACAGCACAGTGAATCTTGAGTAGGTTTCTCTCTCTCTTAGCTGTGATTTGTGAACAAGAACACTGTTCCCCTCTGGGCTCTGACGGATACGGGAATCATTACTTAACAGCAAGTACAGCAAACACATTAAATCTCTCATTCTGTCCACCTTCTCCACATCCTCCAAACACCTCCTTCATCTTCTTGCTCCCTGGGCTGCCCTGTAGTTTAAATACACACTTTTCTGACAAGAACACAGCACACAAACACGCACACAAACACACATACACACACACACACACACACTAAATAGTACACAACGCAAAACCCAGGAGATTTTTTCATAAGAGGAATGGTGAGGTATGGGGGTTGGGTGGGTGGCATGGCACTAAGTGCCTAGTGTGTGTGTGTGTGTGTGTGTGTGTGTGAACATGTGTGGATGGCCAGGCCAGTAAAGGGAGCATGCTTTATGACAAGTGAAACGAGCCCAGAGAGAAGCTGTCCAGTTCAATACCTCATCACAGCACACAGCAAACGGTGCTGTGTTGATGAGAAACACACACACACCGAGGCCACAGCTCATTTCGTTGCAGATTGTCTGTTATTGGTGACAGTTACACTCAGGAAAAATTCACATGCATGGATACAGGTACACACAGTTAAGAGTTATAGTCCATCTCAACCCACCATAATAAAGACAAAACACACAAAAAAGTGATGGCACAACCTCGATCACTGAAATTTATCGTAGCAACAGCCAGATGAGATAATTTAGAGATTCACACTCTTAATTAACTGAATGCAAAGTTTATCTTCCAAAATAACTAAATAAATTCAGTGTTCAAACACTTGTCTACACTGTATACCCCAAGTGACAGTGCACTACACTCAAACACCTAAACGCGCTCACTTTAAAAGAAGCTCACCTAAAGAAAAAACATCTTAATTCCAAAACTTTGTGGGCTCAACCCAAATGTTCACAGCTACCCATTTGGGCCCTGCCCATTGTCACTGCTTTGATTGTTGCAATATTAGTTTATGGTTAACAGATTTACGCTAAACTATTGTCATTGTTATTGTTGTTGTTATTATTATGATCCCATCACTTTAATGGGGAGTAGAAATACAAGTGTTGAATGGTTTCCTGCAATGAAAATTAAGATGCAGTGTATTTAGCAAAGTTTCAAATGTGCGATTTTTTGGCAATGCTAATGGTGAAGCTAGCATGTGTTGCAGCCTGAGCATGTGGCTTTTTGATCATGAGAAGCATTCATTGGACAGCGATGAGAGCTTTCTATTTCTTCTGTATTTAGGGGAGAAGGTAAAGGATGGCTCTTTAAAGTTTGCAACTAAAAGTGGCACACATGAATAAAATACAGTACCACAAGTCAAGCAGACATACACACTGTTGTTCAGTGCCGCTCAGTGTGGTTTTCCACAGTAACAGTAACACTTGTATTAAAACAAACTGGCATTATAATAATAACAACGTATGCTAAATTAGCAGGGATGGAGCCACTGCAGACCCACCCCACCCCCAACCCTGAGCAGAGCCGTCTGAGTCCCAGCAACCATTGGAATTGACAAATCAAAGAGCAGACATCTCTCAACAAGGAAGTAATTGGCCTGACCCCACGACCTCTCGTGCCTTGCATCAGGGATGCATTGAATCAAAACCTGCTACTATGAGACACACCCACACTGCTAACTAGCATCTCAGTCCCTTAAAACACACGCACACACTCTTAATGTATACAGTAACACTTACACACAAAGACGTCATTAGTGGCTGTGCTGCGCTCATCGCTCATTAGACACAAACTAGGGAGAGAAGTTCAGTTGATGGGGAGACAAAGTGGCTTGTATTGCACACACACACACATACACAGGCATGTGCGGACAAACATAAAAAATGACCGGGTCTTCATCTAGTGAGGATGAGAAACTGCAGAGCTAATAAGGCAGTCTTGCAAATAGACAGGAAATAGGAAGAGAGGGCGGAGGGAAACGATGGAGAGACTTCCATTCCTCCCTGCTGTTTAGAGGAGTTTAGCTTGCTGGTGGGACAGAAAAGATCAGGCTTAATAGAAATACTTTATGTATACAAAAAATAAAATAAAGCTTTAGTAAATACATGTCTTCATCTGCAGGTGTCACTTTTTTTTTCAGACTACAGGATATGAGCAAAGAAGGGTGTAACATTTGGAAACAGAACGTGGTTTTAAGACAGTCAGTTCAGCCGATTGTCTGAAAGTATGCCAAAGAGAAAGAGGAAAGGTGGAAAGCTAGGTGGAGCAGTGAAATCAACTTCTACAAGGAGGCCAGTATAATACACAACACCTAAATTCAGTTTCTCAGTCACAAAAATCAGTACCTGCCTATTCTGATTCAGCAGCTATTGAAACATGCAAAACTATCATAGGTTATACAGTATGTAATTGTGTTTTTCTGATAATGTCAGAGCACATGAAAAAGTAAAAGCTCAAAAAATAAAAGCCCCGGTTGTTTTTCCAGGAAGAGTCAAAGAAACAGATGATCATATGACTAAAGCTGTATCTCAAAGCTGCATGTTGCCCACAGAGGCATGTGGAAACATTCTGATTAATTATTGCTCTTCTTGGACTAAACAGTGGAATTATTTAGGGTTGAAGTGGCATATTACTGAGCCTGTGCGTATATATATCTTTAAATATTATTCATACAAACACACAATAACATAACATAATGATGGTACTTGGGAGCCAGTGTGGGGGTTGCTGCAAATAAAGACACCACACAGGAGTTAAGTGTTATTCATTACACCACATACTGTATGCTAATGAGGTGTTTTTATTTACTGGACTTAGAGGGAAAACTCCTAAGATCATCCCAGTGGTTTATATTGTTAACCAGTTGTAAATCTGTTATCTGCATTGTTATAAAGGATAAATATGTTTCCCCTTTATGTTGAGGGGACAAGCAAACTTAATTCCACATCAGCATGTATTTAAATGGCACTAGGTTTCTGTGAAGGGGGGGTTATTTATAGTTGGGAGACTTTACCCTACCTCTTGTGTATTTATACATTACTACAAGAGCACCTAGTTTATATTAGCATAAAACCATGTACCTGTTTGGATACAATGATTTGCAAATCTCATGCATCTATATTTTATTCACAATAAAACATAAAAAAAACATTACATGTCTAAAATGGGACATTTTACAATTTAAAGAAGAAAAATGAGCCCATTTTAAATTTGATGGCAGCAACATGTCTCAAAAAGTTGGGTTGGAGCAACAAAAGGATAAAAGTGTGATGGTAAAGTGGAGACATGAGTCAATATTGAATCAAAAGTCAGGTGATAAATAGAGAAAGCTGGAAGATGAACAAGAAAAAGGCCAGACTGGATAAAGTGGACAACTTAGGAGGAAAGTTAAGCAATTCAGTAACTTGATGTTGTCCAATGGTGTAGTAGTACATACAGCCTAATACTGATGCTTGTCCTGCAACATCATTTACCAAAAATCACTTCATCAGTGTGCAGTGTTTAATATTGGTAAAGAAAAAAGAGAGCACAAATAACATCTTTAGAAAAGAGGGCATACAGACATGAACTCTTGCTCATGCTGGTGTTAGTCTGCCATTATTTGTTGCAAAACATATATTCACACCCACACATGCGCCCCGTCCATCAGCTGGCCAAGCATCTTAGAGCAAGCTGACCAGGTCAAATGGAGCACAGAGGTTATTAGTGTGTGAATGTGTGTGTTCGGGTGTCTGCAGTGCTGTCAGTACGTTGTGCTGTGACAGGGGTCTGGGTCATAGCACATTTACTCACTGACATGATTCTAATTACACCTCTTATATGAGCACACACACACACAGACAGACACACATACACAAACACACGTACTTCTAATTACATGACACTGCTTTATCACTGTAGAGTGGAAATCAAGGCCACAGGGACCACACACTTACAGATGATTCTGATCTCAACTTGTTATGAATATTTGACACAGTTGTCCACATGATATAATCAGTTTCTTTTATTCCAACCTCTTCAACACCATGGGCAAACCAAAGACAAGACAAGACTTGTCTTTGGTTTGACTGTAGACCTGCACAAATCTGAAGTGGGCTACAAGACGATCAGCAAGAAGCTTGATCAGAAGGTGACAACTGTTGGTGCAATGATGCGGAAATAAAAGAAATATAAAATGACTCTTACTTTGGGGCTCCATTCAAAATCATGGTTTTTGGCCTGAGGATGATCATGAGAAAAGTGATGGATCAGCCCAAGCCTAACACAGGAGGAGATTATTATTGATATGAAAGGAGTTGGGACTGCGGTCACCATTGTTAGCACACTACGGCTCAATGGGTTTAAATACTGAAGCACCCGGGAGTTCAACCTGTTCAAGAAAGTACTGTTTTCCTTTATATTTTGAAAGCTCAAAACATTTTGAACATGTTATTTAAAGTATGATGCCACAACATGAAATGACAGGTTGTGTGTGTGTGTGACACATATGGCGTGTGATGATAGAGAACTAACTTGGCCAACTCTTACCAAGTTAATTCCCTGTTTACAGGTTTAATGTATGTGATGCCCGTTAGTCTGATGGGCTAGTAAATGGAAAAACGAGGACGTGAAAAGAGTCAGTGAAGGAAAGGATTTTAACTGTAAGATAAAATGACACAAGTGTTTGGTCCTAGAGGTGGTTAATATCAAAAGATCTTTTGAGGTAACCTTTGTGAGCCCTGTCAATTTCTGTATAGTAGAACTCTCATTGAATTGATTACTTGGATCCAACATTTGTCACTAGAGCACAAATCAAATGGCCAGAATGTTTACATTCTGTTCAGTCTTTGTTGTCTGCCCTTCACACATTATTGCAAACCCAAATTCACTGATCGTTGTCAGGCCTAACCCAAATTAAGACTGTCCCAAGATATAGGAATGCTAGATGGCTCCTCCTGCTTTATTTCAACTCTTAGTTTTTTAGCTTTGTCCAGTCTCTTCTCTAAGCAGCATCAGACCTTGAGAATTCAATAACTTTCTTTGAAACTAATATGGAGAGCTCTTGTAATCAAGCCTCAGACTTTATGGCGTCATTCTGTCATCATTGGGACCCCTGGGTATGTTCCTTAGGTCAAAGCTGAATTTGGTCACGGTCCCACATTTCCATTTAAACACACTGCATATGCACTTTAGTCCTAGCACACTGAGGCTCATGAATGCAGGTGGCAACTTTTCCCAAATCATGATATTGACAAGACTTTGATAGAAATGTTAATAGATTAGCATAAATCGTTCCCCCATGCCCTTTGGTTTTGCATATGATGTATGGGAGAAATGAAAATCTCTGTCCGTTTGGTTTAATACACTCATTATCCACAGTGTGCTGTTTCACCAGTCAATAGTGTTTTAAAATGATGAATGGGTGACAGCGTGCACCATTAAAATAGATCTCAAATGAAGATCTTTCCTAGTGCAGGATACACCTGGAAGGAGTCTAGATATTTTTCATTGTACAGCAACAAGAGAGACAGGAGACTTTACAGTAGTTTGATGTGTGTGATATGAAGTTAGGAACATGAGCTGGGACAAAGAGTTTTGGAAATACTCTTAGAATAATAATAGAATTTCTCAATTAACATGGAAAACACAGAAACATACTACATTTTGAACCACAGCCATCTGCACCGTTAATATTTGGCAATGGTTGAAGCCTAGAGTTTAGCAATGCATATTTAATACAGGACAAAATTAAAATAGCACTTTCCACACCCTCACCACTGCGGTACCCTTAAGCAAGGCTCTTGACCCTTAACCCACACCAGACTGGTTGTACAGGCAGGGATGTGAGTGTAATCATGGGTTCCATCCGAAAGAGAGCTGGACGGAGTGAAATTTAATTAAATTAGGAAAAATAAAGAATACCAGGATCCTTCATTGGGGATCTTAACTCCTGGACTTCATTTCAAAGTTAAAATTTAGTAGTACACAGGGTGTAACATTCTGACTCAGAGCATGTGAAATCACAATGATATAATACTGAAACAAATTTAACTTTATCTGATTTTACTTGGCAGCTTGGATTTAAATGACTGTACCCTGAAATTATGTGGGATTGAAAAGACTTACCCATTCTCTAGAGTAATCAAACGTTTAAGAAGAGAGAGCTACTTACGTTATACACCACATATTATTAAAATATTTAGATGAATGAAGGGAATTGTGTAATTTTCCCATATAATCTGAATAATTTCTTTTTTTTTTTATTAAATATTCTTATGTTTGAAGTGACAATGTGAAAATTGTTAGCAAGGGTGCCTGACTCATGTAAAAAAAAACAAACAACAACAACAACTTGTATTTTGAAAGTTGTAGACTTACTTCTGGTGCCTGTATGCTAGCTCAAAGCAACTCAAGAACCCGAGACATTTTTTGCCTTTGCATGACAACTATTAGCTTGACACAGACCTTTTTACGCATTTGCAGTATCTCAGTAACTTCTTACTCTAAGGGAATTGTGTTAAAAATGTGGCTTCTTCTTTCCTGGATTACACATTAGAAAAGAGAAATCTGCCAATTATGGATCTGCATGTGGGTCCTTGACATAAAAGCTGCTGAGAAGGTGTGAAAGGTGAGGAAGTTGATTAAGACTGAGGGGACCACTTCACTACCTGCTTGCCCCTTAAAAGAGCTCTCTAAGCTGAATATGAGTCCCAAGGACCCCTCTCTTTAACCATCCAGGGGTAGACTAGACTAGCATACAAGCAGCTAGACGGGCCAACAGAAAGAAAGAGACAAATGCAGAGCAGAGAAATGAAGTGCCTCTTCACACTGGCAGTTAATAGTACCAGAGTGGAGAGCAGGATTGAGGCGAACCTCTTGGATGTGTGACCCCATGAAGAGCTCTCGAACCGGGTCTTACAGTGTCCCTGAACCCCCTCTCTCTTCTGGACTTACGCCCCTGCAGCCCAGATAGGTCAGAGCTAACCCCATAACCCTACTCTAGAAGCTCAGTAATAGGGCCTGGATGAACTCTTCAAGGGGATTAAAAGCCTCTTCTCTACCCTGGGCTCAGGCTTTTTAAACTTGCTGTTTTAGTTTTTTTTTTCCCCCTTCAATTTCAACACCTACTTTAATTGTTATCAGTCTAACTTTCCAAAAAAAAAAGAAAAAAAAAGGAATATGGTACAAAGAATTTTGTGTGTTGTGCAGATAAAGCTAAAAATTATTCAGCAGGATGCAGCTGTGATTTAGGACAAAGTGGCAGAGTTGTGACTCCAACAATGGCATTTGAAAAACTCCAGTGGAAACAAAACTAGGCTGGGAGAGCTGCAACACATGAGGACCTGGAGAGGAAGAGTGGCAGTTGAGTGGAGAAATGGAGCGGTGAACTTGGATTTGGTGTACAGGAGAAGAGACACTGAGGTTAACGCAGGTTAGGAAAGAGAGCAAGATACTGAAGTCCTATTCTGAGCTACTGTACATAACCAATCTTACATCTACTGAGCTCTAACAGCACTTCACTCTGGCTGTTAGATAGCAACTCCATGTCAGATATTACATGAACAAAATACATAGCTACTCTGGCCTAATGGTGGCCACGAACAATAAACTGGATAATTGCTCTGATCAGTTCTCACTATGTAAACACTGAGCTGATGCACTACAGCATACAGCTTGAGGTAACGTGACAACCAAGAAGTTAAAAAGCAAAAGAGAGAATGGAACAAGTGTGCGTACGACAAAAATAAACAGGATAACTGTCCATATGTTCTGATAATGTTCAACGTGCTTCTTCCCTGACCACAGCAATTGCACCTCTCCTGAGACTGAAGCATATTTGTTTTTAGCAAAGCCCCCGAAAAATTTCATTATTTTTCAAATGCAAATTTGTCATGTCATAGAGCATCTAACTATGGATGCTATGCACACATTGCTTGTGTGCATTTTGAGTTTCACGTCAATTGTTTCCAAATGCACTGGTTTGATTGGTCAGATCAGCTAATTCAAATTCAAAAAACTGGAAAAATTGAGCTTGGCTAAAAAAAAAAAAAGGTTGGTGTGAATACCTGCATTAGGCATTGGTGCTCAGATTTTATGTGTCCATTGTGTAAAGGCCTTTACCATCCCTCATTTAAAGGCCACCATGTTACCTCATCTTCTACATCATCTATTACTTATATGTTAGGCTTGAGTGTCCTAAAAATCACATCTTTTTTTTTTTTTTAAATTTATACATCTTCCCTCTGATAAACAGTTTGATTGCATTCTTACATCGTATGAAAGTTTATTTGCTAAATGTCTGAATCCAAACAGTGTTAGGTCCACTTCAAACTTTCACTGACACAGGCAAAAACTGCAGAGAGAGAAAAGCTGATTATATATCCACAATAACTTACCTCTCCCTCCTTTGGCGTAAATACACATGGACACCAGGCATAGTGACAGCTGAGGTAAACAGCAGACTGACAGCCTACACTCACTACACATGAATGGCTTTCACAGTTTTTCATCATACAGCGGCCATCGTTATTCGGAATATGCACTTCATTTAGTAGGGATAAAAAAACACAATTCAGCTAATTGCAATCTGCTTTCTACTTACACTGATTATTGTGATTTTATAACCATACCATGAATTTTGAAACTTTTCCAGTAGACATTAGAAACATGATGGAAACATGACATTGATGGATCCACACCTTGTGAATTAACTGTCAGATGTCAGTGGGTGCCTAGAGCCACCTCACCTGTCCACAAATAGATGAGAATATACATTTCTCAGTATCAGTACAAAGGCCTAGAGCCAAGTGCGATGTTGCAAACTAAACACTGGCCAGGGCATATCACATTTGTGTTGTGTTCCTGTGGTAATCCCACCTCACTCTCTGCCTCCCTCCTTCTTGTTTGCTAGTGACAGCGTGTCATGGTTGAGGGTGAAGTCATGTCACGAGCTACATGGGGTTAAACTCTAGCACTCTCATCTACCTGACAATTAAGCACGTGAGCTACTAGGATGGCTCGAGTCACTTGTAGGAGGTAAATTGGTGTTTTATGTAAATGTTACCAGCAGAACAACAGTTGTTGTTTTCTTCCATTCTACTGTCTTTCTTTGTTTCCTTTCTTATAGTTCAGTGCTTTTAAGGTTCATCTCCTTTTTCTCCATCACTTTACCTGTCACTCCGCTTCTCCTTCCACCCACCGCTTCCCTTTTTCCTTTCTCTCTCTTGCCTTTATCTTTCCCGACCCTTCCATCTCCCTCGTCCACATTTTCCAATCTCCCACAACACGTCTCTTCCGCCATACAAATCTCCCTCTTTCTCCGTTTTCTCTCTCCCGCCCTCTCTCTCCAAGTCAGGTGACACCAGCCAGACCACTAATTAGAATTCTGTCACTAAGTAAATGCATTGTGACCGGTGGCTGACAGCTCTGTCTATGTGTGTGCGTGTCCACGTGTGTGTGAGTGTGTGACAGTTTGGGCAGCTTGTTGGCGGTGACGATGGCAGCCGCCTGGCATTTTTAACGTGGCAAGGTGCTGCTCTCGCCACTGACCTGACAGTCATTTAAATTACACAGAGGATGGCTGCTCTGGATGTGTGTATGTATGTGTGTGTGTAGAGAGCGAATGAGAGAGAGATTGAGGACGGACCATTAGTAGCTGTGGGATAATTCACTGACTCGCGGGCTGACTGATTGTGTAGCTGACTGACTGACTCACTGACTCATTGTTGGAAAACAGACAGACAGACAGATAGGCACAGCTTGTTTACCATGTCAACTCACCAGTATAACACAAATCTGCCTTTTTTGCATGCATACACCCACTTACACACACAGAGACACACTCTCGGAGAGGAAAAATATAATGTGAGGACAGCAGAAGATAAAAAAAAGGTAAAAAGGAGCAGAAAAAACAAAATGTTGCTATAGCCTGACGATGAGCTAGTGTAGCGTGATGAAAAAGGCCAACTGTAAGGGCAAGAAGCAGTGAACCTAATTAATATGCTCAGGTATTTCCGTTTCTTTGTCTAAGCCGCTGGCCTTACTTAAATCAAGAAGAAATGCTATAATGTTTGCATGACCTCATATCACTACAGTCAGTCACAATAATTTCACATACTTCTTGGGTTAACAAGAGAAGGAGGAAGTGAGCCAAGCTATGACATGGTAGGTCCTTATTTAACGAGCCATTCTAACAAGTAAACCGACTCGCTACTTAGATGCATATTCCTTGTTTGAATCTTTGTTAGTGTTTTTAAACACAATTCAGTCGGTTCCTTGCTGAACTTGGAGGACAGAAACAAAATATTGAACCTATCATGCAAACATTTGAATCCACTCACCAATGAACACGGAATAAAGCATTTGAAAGTTTGTCCTTGTATGCATTAAAATAGGGTTTGAACGACCATGTTCATGACTGCATATCCTGTCTACAGACCCTTTATGGAATACTCACATTGTTTTAGGATAATTTCTTAGATTTTTATCTAAGCAAATACTGAAGTAAATCAACACACAACGCCTGATTTAAGTATCAAAGTATCAAAGCTTGTTTTTTAATGACTGTGTGGTTGTCTTTAACTTTGCATGCCTCTGCCTAGAATCCATCTCTTAAATGGGAAGCGCACATTATTTTTAGTTTGTTATGAAGTTATTAGGGTGTACGTTAACAAAAGGCATTGTCAAAGGTAAAGTCCAGCACAGGTCAAAGGAAGACAGAGAGAGGAGAAAACAGAGTAGGCCCAAACCGAATAGTCACTTGAAGAAGAACAGCACTCAGTGTCATCACCGGCAGACAAGCCACAATGACAGCAGCATGGTAAAACACCTCTAATGCATCTCTGTGGGTTCTGACTGCTTCTCATATAGCACTAAGGACACACACACACACACACACACACACACAAATGACTACATACTCATACACACAAACACAAACAAACCAGTGATGGCGACACTTGAGATTTACATTTTTTCCCCTTTTGTTACACTTGCTTCGCTACAAGCACACATGAGCTGTATAGATATCTATTATTCACTCTTTTGTTTTGCACACAGGCAACATGCTTGCTGCACAACGGAGAGAGAGAGAGGGAGGGAGCGGGAGAGATAAATAACAGTGATAAGTCTTGTCAGAGGAGAGGAGAAAGGCTGAGTGACATACGATTGGTCTCCTGGTCCTGAAATATGCATGGCTTTTTCAGCCGCCAGAGGAGAGGAGAGGAGTTAATTTAGGCCTCTCGCTATGCTCGGGGTAATTAAAAGAGATGATCGATAGCCCCCCCCCCCCCCCCCCCCCCCCCCCCCCCCCCCAACCCCCCCCCCCCCCCCCCCCCAACACCACCCCCACC
>VUQR01037083.1:0-19828 GCA_015108515.1 Hemichromis elongatus
GCATGATCTTTATGGTGAGAGTAAGATCGGGTGGAAACTTTTGCAAACAAGGAAAAAAACCCAACTGAGTCAAAAATACCCATCTTGTAATGCAATCAACTGTTGCTTAAGTCTCCCCTATGAATCCTACCCCCAAAATGAAAAACCCACTTTAAATTCATGTTCATGTTCTTTGTATTATGTCATCTCTGATAAAGCAGATAAGACAAGAGCTTAGTTCTCCAGTCTGTTCCATAAACAGGCACTCTGTCATCAATATTGTAGAGGAATCTATACTGCAGTACTAGAAGACTAATTAGATCCAGCGCTAAATTATTTAACTTCCTCAGATTTTATTGATTTGTCAGTTCAGAGCTGCGACTCAGAGCTGTAAAATTGACTCTGCTGAAAGAGACATGCTCGTCTGCTGGTTTATGGCTGTCAGCATGTAGACACGGACAGACAGTGATGTACTAATACAGCTGCTTCACACCTACAGACACATAGAGCAGACAGACAGAGACAGAATATTAGCATACATGTGGACAAAATCACATGTGCCAATGAAGAGACGGGACTCAGTAAAACAGTTGAAGCATTAACCTGCTTAATTAACAGCACTGCAGTTAAACACACCCATGTGCTCCTCACACAGCCAAACACACACATTCCCACACACCAACTCGTAAACTAATTATGTATCTCTCAATTAACACAGATCCACATGTGAAGTGCAGAGAGCCCCGGGGATCCAGTTAGCCACCTGTTACTAATATCTCAACTCAAGTGTGATAACATCAGCACACAGATGTGCACATACTCATGCATTCCCCAATACTGGCCTTTAATCAAATACACAAACAGCAGTAAACCCCCACACACTTCAAGCAGGCTGGACTGTTGGATGTTGGTTACATGGCTAATTGATTAATTATAGAGGGATTATGTTCAGATGACTGGGAATCAATTGACCGGGCACACACATTAACACGATGATTGACAGAAGCCAGAAATGATCTCATACGCTGTGATTAACCAATCAGATCAGATGTCAATTGATCTACCGGGCCTGGAGGTGAGCTACAGCTCACGACAGTTATTGTGAAATAAACGTTACTAATGGAAGAACTTAATCGGCTCACGATGGATATCAAATTCTTTTTTTCTTTTTTTTTTTTTACTGTTTTGATGTTTGCATTGATTTTGAAGCGCTGCTTTACAATAAGCTGTTTATGGAAGTCAAAAAGGATAAAAAAAAAAAAAAGAATGAAAGGAAACCATTTTATTTTGTATTTGGTGTATTTTCTTTGTACTTTTACTCAATTTTTTGCTTCTGCTTATCCTTTTCCGGTGCTGAAGCTGATCCCAGCTGTCTTAGGGTGAAAGGCGGGGCACACCCTGGACAGGTCGCCAGTCTGTCGCAGGGCTAACACACAGAGACGGACAACCATTTGCACTCACATTCACACCTGTGGGCAATTTTGATTTTTCAGTTAACTTAACCCCACTAAAAAGCCAAAAGGTGAGAAAGACCCAGCCTGATGGTGGAATTATACACAGAACCTTCTTGCTGTGCAGTAACAGTGCTAACTACCATGTCAATGTGCTGCCCATACAAGCACTTTTTTTTCTAAGAGCTTTCTTTTCAACATTTAGGCATATTCATACCTTAACGAACATATTGCAGAGCAACTTGAAATTTGTTTGAGACATAAAACCCTTATGTAATGACAAACATACAAATTTTTTTTTATAAGAATTAAGAAATACGCTAAATACTTTTACAAAGCACAGTTTAGAGTCTGCACTCACGACCAAGTTGTCACTGAGCGAAATTAAGGAACCCACTTGTGTCCAATTAAAAAAAACAAAAACAGGATTAAACTAAATTAGGGTCAGATTCGCCAAATAGGGCAAAAGCAAGAGAGTGAAATCCTAAAATAGTGTTTTACAGGCATCAAACTGTTCTTCTAAACACAGGAGCAGTCGGTTCATTTCAATATAGGCCGCCCAATCTGCCCAGAGCCATGCAATTTATGACAGGTTTGCAATAAACTTGTCAGCTGCAGGTGATTTATTATCACAACAGGTGCAGCATGTTAACTGTAATCACAAAAGTATATAAATATAAGTCATACACATGTATGTTAAATGTAAGCTTATAGTGGCAGTCTGACACAGACTTGTTTAAATGGAAACAGATTTGAGTCCCTGACAAGCTCTGATTCCAATATTCCAATATGTTGTATGTTCTGTAGCATTCTTGTATTGAGACAATCTAAACCCCTTCAAACCAGAAATGCCTGACTGCCAAAAGTTTATTTCTATATTCTGCCACTGGTGGTGTGTGTGCGCTGTCCATGGTCCTGAAATTGAAACGGTTTAATAATTTCATATATTGCAGTTTGAGTCTGAGTCTAATAAAACTTTATTAAGGAAAAATGCAATGAATTTACATTGCAAGTTTTTAAAGGTAATTAACATCAATGCATCGATAAGAACAAAAACAAAAACAACCTTTAAATTACCAAACCAATTCAAAACATCAAAATAAAAAAAATTGGGCTGCTACTAAGACTTCCTGTGCCTGACATCCAGCCAAGGCTATTTTTTTAGAGCAGGGTTCAAGGTCAATACAATCGTGTCCTCGCTCTCTTTGTTCGTCTGCCATTCTGCTTTAAACTCCACTATGCAGGATGTAAATTCCTGCCACAGAAGCCACAGTACGTTGAAAGGAACCTGATGCCAAACATTGAAGAGTTGGAATAAGTTTTGTTGCCTCTGGTGTTGCAGATTAAAGGTCATCTCTGAGTTCATTGAGCAAAATTAGAATTAAGTAGCTTGGCTACCTGGCACTTCAGATAAGTTTGGAGAAATGGCTCACTCCTCTAGCACACGCTGTTATAACTCTGTAACGCCTCCTCGGCGCAGAAATAACTGACACCGTTTCAGCTGCAGAATTTAAGCATAAGCTATTCTTCTTTTAAACCTCATCTAATAGCAAATGAAAATTAAAGTTAAACAAAAGTCTTAATACATGCGGTAGAGTGAAATGATGCAAGAGGAAAGGCTTTCGAATAAAGTAAATACACGCTATGATTCAGTTCTGGGAAAGTGACTGATGGCCTTCATTGTTCAGATGCTTTTTGTCTTTTAGAAATAATCTTTTAACTTCCAGCAGAGCACACAAACCATCATGTTTTCCCAGCATGCTTAGAGAAAAGATGAAGTTTTACATTTACATTACGTTTACATTTGTCCAAATCTCTCACTTGGCATGTTCTTTTGCCCTAATTAAACTTTTACTTTTTTGACTACATTCTGGAGTTGCCTCTTCATCTTGATGTTGAGATGAAGCTGCCAACTTAAAGAATCTACAGACTCTTCCTCTTGTTTCCAATAATTATCCATCCATCTATTCATTATCCTCACTTTTCAGCTTTTTTATTAACCATGACAGTCGGGTAAGGAGCCCACATTGCTGCAGATGAGGTGTAGTTACCCAGTACCAAAATTCAGTTCTAACTAAATCTTTTAATTAGTAGTTGTCATTTTCAGCATTTAAAGTTGCTTTATTTTAAACTTATGTGCTTTTCTTTCAAAAGCAAGGACATTTCTAAGTGACCCTAAACTTTTGAGCAGTAGTGTATGTACAGTAGCAGGTATCAGCGATCCCTGAACAACAGTGAACCATGACCACTGACAAATTCAGGTGCCGTAAAAAAAACAGCAGCAGAAACTTAAGATGTAGGAGGATTGCAGTCAATCCATCACTCTGCGATCATTCATCAACTTCTCTCGCACTCCTTGTTTTTCTCCCTGCTCTCTTCATTCATCAAACTCTCCAATTCAAAAGAGAAGCAGTGGACCCTGAGCAACACCTGGCCTGCACTGACAGCAACCTTCTCACACGGACACATGATGAAAAAACATCTAAGCAACAAAAGAATTTCATTCCTAAGCGACATGTCACTCAGCAGCTCAGAGATGTGGCTATTTTTCATGCAGCAGGAACTGTGGCAGCACGCGTGTCTCTGTTTGTGTGTCTGTGTTCGTGTGTGTGTCTGTGTGTGTGTCAGGGCTGACTGGACACAGATTAGAGGTGGCGTTACAGGCCACTCCCTCATTGAGCAACAGCCAGAGTGTGACTGCTGTCCTTCTCTATCACTTTCTACATCTGTCCTTACCACACACAGATTTTTTTTTTGCCTTCTTTCTTGGTTTCTTTCTCATTTATTTCTCTCTCTCTCTCTCTCTCTCTCGCTCTCTCTCTCTCTCTCTCTATATATATATATATATATATATATATATATATATATATATATAGCCCCAATATGTTTCCAAGTTACACATCTTTCTTTCGTGCCTAGACTGTTAAAAGCTGGACGGTAGACTGTTTTCTTCAGTTTAGTGAGAAAACAGAAGCCGTAATAGATTTGTGACTGGGGTAATAGTAATTCTAGGTTCTTTGCCCTTTTTGCTAAATCTCCTGTGAGTAGTCTTGGTAACTTTTGAGTCAGCTTTCACTTTGGATGCTCACATTAAATCTCTGGTTTGCTCTTGTTTTGTTTTTTTTCACTCAATAAATATTGCAAAGTTGAGTTCTCTTGTCTAATGCACTGAATTTGAAATTCTAATTCATACCTTCTGGGGTTTTTTTCAAAGCTTTTTTTCTTAAACAAAGCTTTTCTGGAATCTCGGCAGGTTGTTCAGAATGCCTGTTGCTAATTCAGTTACACCGGCTTTCCAGTAAATTCAATGTCCATGAACTACCAACAACACAATCAGCTACAGAGTAACATTTCAGTAAGATATATGAACTTATTTCAAGACAGTGAATCTTGAAACTAGAAAATTTTCACTTGTTCCATTGGCAGATATTTTGCACTTATTTCAAGTATAAATATCTTGTATTAAATGAAAAAAAAAAATCTGCCAATGGAACAAGTAAAAAATTTCTAGTTTCAAGATTCACTGTCTTAAAAGAAGTTCATATGTTTTACTGAAATGATGCTATTTGTGTATATGTGTCTTATTTTAAGTGCAATGAGGTATTTTTGACTAGAAATAAGACAGATATACTTGGTAAGTTTTTGCAGTGAAGATTTTGGGTTTGACTTTTAGAGCTCTACATGAAGAAGCGACTGCATACATCAGTGAACATTTACATTCATGCATCTCGGGGGGTCTTTGAGGTCATGTAACCTGCTGGCTGTCAATCATACAAGACTGAGAACAATAAAAAAGATTTCATAGCAATGGCCCCCACAGACTCTGGAAAGCTTTCCCTCTTAGCCTGAGAACTGGTTTCTTTTAAAAGCCAGCTAAAGCTTTTTGTCTTTATATTTTTAGCATTTTTGTTGTGACTTTTATCTTGAAAGGTTCTTTTTAACTACAATTTCACTAACTTATTTTATGTTGTCCTTCAACTTTCTCAATAAGTGTTAAGCCACCTGGAGAACAATTTTCATAACTTCCAGCGGGGTTCTTGTGATATTAATTTTTCTTATTACTGCAAGTACATGATTAGGGGTAATTTCTGAGATGTATCATAGATGCTCTTTGTATTTGTCACCAAACATCTTAAGAGCTCTCAGTACAGCTTTAGTGATACTATATAAATATTTCAACAGGAACGCAACACTAATCATATTTTCTGAAAACCACTACGATACGCTTTACAGCATTTGACAGGATGTGGCTTTGTCATCTTCATCAGGTATTGGTGTAATCAGTTTGGAGCGGGCCTATCCTCTCACTCTTGGGTCCAACATTGGCACAACTGCCACAGCCCTGCTGGCAGCTTTAGCCAGTCCTGGAAACAAACTTGCAGCTGCCATACAGGTAGTTTTTGTTTGTTTGTTTTTAATTGGATACAAAGGACATATAAATAGAATAACAGTAATTTAAAAAAAAAAAGAAAGCAACACTATTTCCAGATGAAATGCTGTGGAAAATGTAATTTAAAACAAAACAAACATGACATGTTCAAACCAAAAACTTGAGCTGGGTATAAGTAATCAAATTCAGCCATATAGTGCCAAAATAACCTTCTTGTTGCCTAACATATGGTAGCCGTTTGAAACATGTAACCAAAACATAGCAAGTGATAGCTAGGCTCGAGAAAAACTCCACAGTGTGAGGTATTTTTGTAATATAGTGTTACAATAAGCTTCCAATGAAAGCTTTGTTGCATAATTATGATATCAGTGTTACTTTATAATAAATTAGTAAACTCTTTCTACTGATGTGACATTGAATTGACATCAATACACGATACATTAAGCATTTGAATTCTTAATTATTAGGTCTGTTTTCTTCTAGATTGCTCTGTGTCACCTCCTCTTCAATGTTTCTGGCATTTTGCTGTGGTATCCTCTCCCATTCATGCGTCTACCAATAAGGATGGCTCGTGTTCTCGGTGAGCGCACTGCCAAGTACCGCTGGTTTGCAATCTTGTACCTACTCCTCTGCTTCCTGTTGCTTCCATCACTGGTGCTCGGCCTCTCACTGGCTGGATGGCAGGTGATGGCTGGAGTTGGGGCTCCTTTCTTGGGTGTGACCATCTTCATTACCATGATAAATGTAATGCAGTCCCGCAGCCCACATCACCTGCCAACCAAGCTCCAGAACTGGGACTTCCTGCCCAAATGGATGCATTCTCTCAAACCACTGGACCAACTAATTGCCAAAGCAGCTCTCTGCTGCAGGTTCTCTTGTGAAGACGAACAAGAAGAAGAAGACCAGACACCGATAGCTCCAAGTGCAGCCTCTTGCAACAAGCACACAGAGTTTGCTCAGCTTGCTTATAGCAACCCAGTCATGGATTACCTGGATGAGAGAAAACTAGATGTGCCAGTTCTTAAATTAAAAGGTTTAGAGAGGTGCAACAGTACCCCTCTGTAATTCATCCAATAATGAGGGCAGTTTCTTCCATTTGGTCAAAAAGAATAAGTTTTAGAAAAGTAATTTTTTGGAAATAAACTGATTTGTGATTACTGACTGACTGATCATTTAAAATGGAAAGGCCGGGGATATTTTACAAACTGAGGATGAGATCTGAGTTCAGAAAACACCAACTAAAAATCAATGAGGAGAACCGAATTTTTTAGTCAATTTTTAACCAACAATTCCCTCATAATAAGTGTCTATACTGAACTTTTAACTACAAATCTATACAAAATGACTAAATAGTCTATCTGACATTAATAAATGGATGATTGATCCTTAAAAAAATGTTTCATGGATCAGATAGGGTTTTTTTTTAAATTTTACACTCATTTCTTGTGAATTAGTTTTGTAAAATCTAATTTTACAACAATGCCATGTCCCCTTTTATCTATGAAAACATGATTTAAATATAAATTATTGGAAGGAAAACTGTCTAGAACATTGTGAAAGTGTTGGCATTTATTATATAGCCTTGTATTACTATTTAAACAGTTAAGTCACTTTCATCATAAAAAATAGCCTCATAATAAGAATGCAAAATTATCTATATCACGATTATTTTTACAGAGAACAAAACTTTAAAAAATGCTTATTGCAAACTAGTTATTGCATTCAAAGCAGAGGCAGGAAACCAATGCAAGCCCTTTTCTGATCTCTGTTTAAATCTCAGTTTAACAAATTGACTCCAATTTCATTATTTTTAGATTTTTTTGTGTAATTTTAGGTGCAAACATTCTCACATTTATATGACATGTTCCTGGTCTTGTTCACCACTTTTAACTAGAAGTGACACTGTTTGTGTCTCAGTCATCCAAGTCATGGTAGTCTAAGGAGCCTGGAAAGAAAGCGACTGGACTTCTTCATATGTCATGAAGACATTTCACCTCTCACCCAAGAGGCTTCTTCAGTTACTCAAGAAATGAGGTGGAAATACAGACAGTCTTAAGGTCCCTGTTCAACTCTGTCACTACTGTCCCACAAAAAAATACACACAGATATGGCATGTACAGTTTCACAGTTTGAAGATTCTCTAAAACTCAGATTTTTCTTGATTCGACCCATATGTGCATCTAAAATCTTAATATTTACAGGTCAAATGTGACCCAGGACAGCCTCAATTCAGCACCTGTACAATATATAGAATTTAAGGTTTTCATTTTTGTATATTTTGGGTCACATTAAGAAAAATCATCAGATTTTTGGGTGAAATTCAAATGTCAACCCGGGTTAAGCTCGACCCAAACAGTGAGGATTTACACACAGACATCAAGGTTTCTACAAAGAAAATAAGCTGTTCTATCCAGTTTAATAATAATATTTAATAAAGTAATTAAAAATAAACATCATCATGTGTAGGAATGCTATAACGAGTATAAAACAATAACAATTATTAGCTCTTATTTCCCACAGAATGCAAAAGTGGTTGGGAAACATATTTATTTTATCTTCTAGTGTTTGGAGAAAAATCAAGAAAAAGAAATGAGCATTGTTTAATCCAGAGTTTAATAAAACAATCATATTACCAAGTTGAGAAATGTTTGATCATTAAGTGAAAATACCATGTACTCACTGGTTATATAAGTCTTAGTGGGCGACTGAATACACAGAGACTCTACAAGGAATTCAAAGAATCACCACATTAGCTGCTCGATGTTATCTACAAAGAAGTGTATGAATGTGTTGCAGGCTGTGTGTGTGTTGTAGTTTTTGTGTGTATGCCTTTCCAAGTGGGTGAGTATGCACACTCGGGAGGTGTTGCTGAAAGTGTGAATATGTGCCGTTTTCTCTGCTGCTCTGAAACAATTGATAAAGAAAGAAAAACAAAGACAGCAATATGGACTCCCTGAAACACGCTGATGTAATGAGAGAACAAAGTCAGACACTTTCACTTGTAAGGTGACAGACAAAGTAACTTTTACTCAGAATTGTCAAAAATAAGAGTTTATTAAGATTAGTCTTGTCATCGTGTCTTTCTGATTTTGCTATAGTGTTTAGGTTTGATGCTCAAAAGTCACCAATACACATGCCTGTCTGGACTGAGATTAGAACCTTGCTGAATCACTTGAACCTTGAAGGTATCGGAGAGCATCATGAGAAGAGAAACTACAATAAGTGCTTGAACCTCACTCTTACATCCATTCATTATAAAATACACCCAGCTCTGTTCCTTCTAGTGAGAGGTGAAGATAATCATTTGTGTGGGTGCAGTTTGGATCAATGCTGGAGTCCAACAGGGCAGGTTTGCTCCAGCCAAGCCTTTTCAAGTCCAAGGATTCACAGTGAGGACCTGGAGCTGCCAGCACTTTCTGCTGTTTTTGTTCAGTCTCTGCAATATTGGACTGAAAATAACACGATCGTTCACACATTCATGCCTCTAAGTGCCCTTTCTCTTCACTCATCTACGATGTGTAAAGTGTTTCAATCGTTTTTCCATTTCTCCCAGTGCGATCATTGTGATCCCATTAACGTGGAATCTGTTACTTCCTACCTTATGCTCTCTCAAATTTATTTGCTCTGCATTGCTTTCCAGGTGGCACGGAGCTCTATGCGTGCAACACAAAGGGAGAAACTAGTCCACCAAACTCAATTAAATTCAGTTGTATTTATATAGCGTCAAATCACAACAGCAGTAGCCTCAAGGCGCGTTTTATTGTAAGATGGGTGGGAGTCCTGAGCAGCTCCAGTGTGAAGGAAAAACTCTTTTAACATGCAGAAATCAGACGGAACCAAGAGACGCTGGAAGGGAGCCAGAGATTAATATTAACTAATGATTAATTGCAGAGTGGAGTATAAACGCATAGTGAGTGAACATGGAACACTCAGTGCATCATGGGAAAACCCCAGCACTCTAGGTCTATTGTAGCATGACTCATGGCGGATTCAGGGTCACCTTATCCAGCCCTCTATCAAGAAAAAAAGGTTTAAGTCTAATCTTAGGAGCAGAAAGGGTGTCTGCCTCCCAAATCCAAGCTGGAAGCTGGTTTCAAGGAAGAGGGACCTGAAATAAAAATTCCTAAAAGTAATTTTCTTCTGCTGTTTCAGACTCGGTTGTTTTGCGTGAGTATGAAGTCACGCCTGTCATGTTTCAGCAGCTGTGTTCATGAACCCTTTCAACCCTCAATTCTTCCAATTTTGCTTGCAAGGCATTATGCTTTACCACCCAAGTGCTGATTTAGCAATAATCTATCATCAGCTTTTTTTCCCTGTGTGATGATGATGATTATTTCTCTGAGGCATTACAGCATACTTATTCCACATAATCGTCCAGGGACATCATTACAGAAAGGGTGAGAGCAGAAGAGGTGTAAGGAAATAATGATCCTGAGGTCAGCTGCTTTTTTGGGTTCTGACGCCTTAGTCAATATATTTGAGTTTGGAGTGTGTGAAGTTTGAAGGTTTTTTGGATTTTTTTTTTGATTCGGCAACATTTCTGGTGGTTTTATAATTGCCTTCTGATTTCCAATATTCCAACACAGAGTTTCAGTTTGTCAATCCTGTGCTTTGGTTGATGCCTTCAGTTCTAATAGTTAAAGGAAAGCCAAAGGAAAGACCCAAACACAAGACTCAGAAACAAAGGAATCAACTAAGTAAAGCAGCTTTATTGCTGTAACGACCTAAACTCAAAAGTACAAACATACAAAATTTTAGAAACTAGAAACTATCGACTAGGAATAAATGAGGGATTATAGAACACAAGGAAACACAGCAAACGACAAAACAAAAAACAGAGGGAGGCGGAGGAGTGGAATAACACACAATAACAGGAGAGGGAAAGCAAAACTGAACACACTGTACACGGGATGAGAGACTATCAAAATAAAACAGGAAGTATGATAAACACAAAAATGAAGACTAAGACAAACAGGCTTGACCCTTGGACTGGGGAGAAACGGACATGGGGACATGACTGACTAAACACAGGAGAAGAGTAGACACTGAGGAAGGAAACACTCAAAGATTACAAAGATAAGAACAGAAGACTAACTGAAACCTACTTTATACATGATGTAAAAATATCAATGAAACTATATTAAAAATAAACAGTATAATGACCACAAACATAGAAACACTGAACTGTGCCATCACTTTGCTCTGCTCCCAGCACCAGATCTGTACTCCCTTTTGGATTAGAAAGTTATCCTTTATTCTTCAGCCTCTCATAAGAAAACAAATTGATCTTTAATGGCCTGTGGCTCTTGGGCCTGTTGGGATTACGTGCTTATCCAAACCAGCAGAAGCTTCTTCACTTACACAATTTGCAGGTCTGTTTCAAAACTAAGGTACTACTCTACTATTACATTATTAATAATCAGGCTGGCACCAAACATCCCATGTTTAATTACACTTTTCTTCTAATAACAAAATGATGGCATCAAAAAGTATCACAAGAACACCTTTCTTTGTTTTTGTATTTGTTTTTTGTTTTTGTTTAGATTGATCAGCAAGCCAGCGCATGGTTTGTTGAAATAACGAATCTAAATATAGTCAAAACACAGGTGTACTGCAATATCTATAACTCTGTAGGGTTTTATGGAGAAGCACAGTAAGAGATTATACATAGAAGAATCACTTCAGCCTCACAGTGCAGTGCAGGCCACCTCTCACCTGTCAAACACCTGGAAATAATAGCATATGTTAGACGATATCCAGAACTAGAAATGATCACTGAAAGCTTAATTTTAAGTACCTCTATTAATAAAACAAGTGCCCAGCTTTGAGATCAGACTTCACAAAGGCAAACTGAAGCTGTGCAATTAGTTATTACTGTGTGGTCAAAGTTGTAAACCACTGCCACAGGCAGGTAGAAAACCTCTGCCACAATCTAATATAGTCTAATGGTACCCTAACTGGAAGCAGTGGTTCTGGGCTCTGTATCTGCTTAGGGAGCCCCCTGGGTGGAAAGTTGACAACCATCCTGTGCCATTTAGAACCATTAGCATACAGTTTCGACTCAGTACCCTTTCAATTTAAAAATGACACTTGGATTTTCATATTTTTTCCTCCCCACTCAGAGAAATAGGGAGACAGAGAGAGAGAAAGAGAGATGGAGGAAAAAAAAGGAGTGTTTTGGGGCGTAAATCTGGCTTTTTCGCTGTTGGACAAGGTGGGTGGTTGATTTGAAATATTCAGTGCTTTCAGTGTTGATGCTGATATTGTGTACAGGCTCGTCCCTAAAGTTGTTTATACAGCATGTTAGGTGTTCCTGAATGGTGGTTGATGCAATGATGCTTCACTTCAGTTACTGGCATGCACAGAATGTGTCATTTATTCCTGTTTAAACGGCAAACCAAACAGCATTATTATCCTTATTCAGAGCGTATTATGGCAATCATTTTACACAACGCGGATTTTTAACGACTGCAATTTCTCAAATGTTTTGATAAGTTGGTTTGCTGTTTTGATAACTTACAATTACATGTATGCGTGTGGCTGGAATTGTACCAATCTCAAGGTCATACTCAATTGATATCGTGTTGTGAAATATTTCAAGCCGTACTTTCACAGTAAATCTTGCCTTATCTGCTTTATGCGTTGGTGCTTTCCATTAACTCCAACTGGGCCTAGAGTTTTCCATCATCAGTCAGCATAATAATGCAAACAAACAGGATGTTGCAATGCAGTAGAGACAGACAAGCATGTGGTGTGGAACTGTGAACAGGATGCATTTAATGACAAAATATAAGGAAGTGAAAGCAATGAGCTGAAAAGGAAATATGTACATTATAGAAGAAGAGACGGAAAACTGATGTCTACAAAGCAAGGTGGTTTCTATTTTTAATCTTCCAAAAGCTATGTGTTGCCTGGTCCTCATGACATGCATAAAGAATATAAAAACAGCTGAATGTAAATTGCAAGATTGGAAGGAAAAGTAGAAAACAGCATCTGACACGCAGGCACATTTCCAGACAACCAGACAGAAGCAAAGAACAGGAGGACAAACAAGACTCTTTGACGTCATACAGTCCAAGCTGGGATATAACATTACATATGGATACCAACTTTCAGTATATTTAGCTTCTTGTAGACTTGCTAATGTGACACACACACTCTGAAAAGTAGGCAGTTTATAATGTGTTATTTATTTTAGTATTTCCTCCGTATGCAATTTTCTGTTCTCAATTTTCTGCATCACTTTGGCTTCATGTGATTTATTCTGTACACTGGTGCACTATGTGTTATCTAATATTACTATTATTTTGATTTATTTTGTGACATGTGACCTAACGTGTCCATACACATAATGTCAGTATGTCGATGAAATTCTTTGTATTTCCATAACTCAGTCATTAAAGCCTAATCTCATCTAATTTAACTGAATTTTAACTAACTTAATGATCAGTTATGTGAGATGATGTATTACATCACAATTTTGACATTGTGCTTCAATACTGTTGTATTTTTTAAGTTAGCTTAGAGTTCACCTGCATTATTTTGTAGTATTTGCACCAGCATGTCTGGTCACTGGAAGTGCCCAGCACACTTGTGGAAACTATTAAAGGCTGACTATAAAATAAAGTCCTTAAAAATTTAGGTGACAAAACGCCAGATGTGTTGGTGGACGTATCAGTATCATGACTTCACCGCTACAATGCGGGAAGGTCAGACTCTAAGTACGATGCTGTATTCTGTTCATTTACTACACTGATTAAATTGAATGTGTTTGATGTCAGCCTTATTTTTTAGATGCAACCTTTTGAGAGGGAGGCGAGAACAAAGGCAAAAATATAAATTTTTTAGGCAGGGTTTGCGAGATGACTTGAAGATTTTATATAAGGTCAACAAGTGCAAGGTAAAACAAAATGGCTTTCACAAAACACTTGGTGATTTTGCTGATCTCTTATCTCAAAAACTCTGGAGCTGCTTATGTCTGCAGCACAAGTTACCATAGAGATGCATCCTGGTAAAAAGTAAACCACAAGATGAAACAAGTGTGTGCAGGTTCTCAGTCATCCAGGTCTAAGGAGCTTGAGGAGAAAAGTCACCTGGACTTCTTTAAGTTTCTTGAAGACATTTCAACTCTAATCTGAGAAGCTTTTCCAGTTCTACAGCCAAATGGTGGAGAGTCCAAGGTATTTAACCCCGGGTGGGCATTGTCCCATAAGAGTTTTCTTGACCCACTAATGATTGTGTGCCTCATCACATGAGCCAAGGTGTGAAAGGAGTTTCCAAAATGTGAACATTAGCATCCTCATAGAGTGACCGCTACCCTTTAGATGCAGCTGAGTCTTGTCCTGTCGAGGTAGTTCTCCTATGTTGTGCCAAGTGTTTATGGAGTGAAGGTGGAAGCTGGATCTCTCTATCTAAGCCCCAAATCCTGCTCACAGTACAGCTACCTTCCTGATTTACTCTCTCTTAGTCTGCCTTCATTTACTTTGGTTGCCACTGAGCATATTCGTCACAGGTAGTATAGAGTCAGCTATTCAATGTGTATCTACTTGCTTGCCTTGTTTTTGGCAGTCTAAGTTAGCCGACCTCTGCCAGAACCCCGATGTTGTCCTGCCAATATGATTAGGTGTCCAAATTAAGTCACTGATGCAGTTTTGTTTTAGTCTTTTGCCTTAATCTGTATTGTTTTTCCCAGTTCTGCTTTAATTACTGTATTATCTTTCTGTATTTATCTTAGGTTGGGCCAGCATTTGCGCGATTGATAAGATATAAGCCAGATGGGCCATCCTACTCAGCTGCTGGGACTGGTCCCAGTCTATGGCATCTCTCCCTCCCAGACCTGTGGCAGGGAACCACACCCTGCCACTGAACTAGATTATACAGCATTTCATTTGAAGTGAGGATTACAGTAGAGCACTGAGTAGCTGTGTGCACTCCTGGGCTCTCACTGGTGTACAGGAGGCTGTTCTGCAAGCGGTCTCCACCTAGATTCCTCGTTTTTTGGGTTGTTACTCATTTAATGTCCATGCCTTTTGATTTTCTGATTAGGCCTTTTTCAATTATAGCATCAGTATAGTAGGATTTTTATTCCTTACTTGTATTTGGAAATCTATTTGTGGCTTTTCTTCTCCAGCAGCTCTGTTCACTATCCATTTGATTTGGCATCCTCATCTCATATAATAATAAATCGTTGTGTCTATGTTAGTTTGCAATTTAACTGAGAATTTTTATTGTATGCTAATATTTTCTCAGGTGCAATTCCCTGGTGCTGTTGAGGTTTCCTTCTCTTTCATTCCCCCTCCCCACATGATCCTTTTCAGCCTCAACTCATTAAACACGTGCTTTTACTGGTAGCAGGTGGCAATTATTAACTCTGTTATTGAAAGTGAAGATGGCTCAGACTTAACAGATAATAACCAATAAGTTCCTCTTGAACCAGACTTTAACAGCAGTTAAAGATAAATGATCAAGAATGGCTGCAGCCCTCATAAGCACTTTCTGAAACATCAGTTGAACATGCGTATCTATGTAACAGCAAAAATAAGTAAGCAAGTAAAAAAATAATAAAGTAAAAGGTAAATTCAGGCATTAAAATGTATTAATATGAAAAGATACATAAAATCAATCCATTAAATGAGGCCTGACTAATTATATAAAGTTGTATCTTCATTGTTTCTCAGCAGCAGTGACTATGAGCCCTGCATAAACCAACATTTTTTTAAAAGCCTGTCTGTTAGTCTATGATTAAAATAAATTTAGTCAGTGTCTGACAATCAGTTGTGCTGCCAAGTGAGATACATGGAAGGTCACATACTGCATGTCTATTGTATCTGAGCCAAAACATTTCAGTAGATGAGACAGCCTTCAGTTATCTACACCCAGCCAAACAAACACTCTCTGGTTTATTGTTTTGTCTTTGGAGAAACATCAGATATTTAACCAGCATAATGAAGCAATACTGAGCAAACAGAACTGAACCAGGGGACGGGTGCTACAGTGACTTGTGCTGTTTATTCTGTTAGTATTTGTTTACCAAAGCAAGCTGGAAACTTAAAGCTGTGCATCAGTCTCTGTGTCATAAAAATATATGGCAATAATATCGCGTGGCTTGCAATGCGAAGCTTCAAAAACAAAATATGTTAAAATAAGTGAAGTTACTGATAATTTACAGTAATGTGCATATCAGCCATAAAACGTGCAGCATGATGGAAGTTTAAACTTTAACTGAGGAGGATTTTTTCAAACACAAGGTGGCTCTGTCTTTCAGTCTGGCCTGTGCTGAAGATTGATGGTCTTTGTTGCTGTCCATCAATCTGAGAAGGGCTATAAGGCTGTTTCCAAACAAAGTCTATCATTCTACTGTGAGAAAAATTTGTCACAAGTTGAAAAAAAATTCAAACATTTGCCAATTTTAAACTATAAAATTACAAACAAACAAACAAAAACAAGAGCCACATCTCAGCCTCTAAAGGCCTCAGTTAGGTTGATAATTGTTAAAGTTTATGACTCTAAAATTCAAAAAACATGGAACAAGTAGTTTGAAAAGGTTGCCAAAAGAAAGCTTGTTTGGCTTAGGCTTGAAAAGCTGCATTTGGACAAACTTTAGGAACAAAGGGCTTTGGGCAGACAAGAGGGCAGCAGAGCTGTTTGGCTACAGCGTAGAGCGCTATGTTTGGAGAAAACCAAAAATGGTACACCTGTACATGATTTACAACTGTCAAGCACAGTGGTGGTGGAGGTTGGTGGTGCTGGTGGTGGAGGGGTCATAATTTGTTTTGTAGCCACAGAACCTAAGTTATTGAGTTGACCATGATCCCCTCGAAGCATTATATTGTCAAAATTGAGGCCATCTGTCCAACAGCTAAAGCTTGATCCTAATCGAGGGAAGTAACAGGACAATGATCTCAAACACAACAGAAAATCTATATCAAACTGGTTGAAAAATAAAAAAATCCAGTCCACACCGTAACCTGACTGAAATGCTGTGGGACCTTTAGAAAAGGGGTGCATAAAAAATTGCCTGCAAAACCTCAGTGAACTGAAGCAACAATGTAAAAAACAGTGGGCCAAAATTCCTCCACAGCAATGTGAGAGGCTGATAAAGTCTTATAAAAAACAATTGTTTCAAGTTAATGCTGCTAAAGTTGGTTGTACAAACTATCAAAGCATGGGATGTACTTGGCTTTTCCAACACAGCTTTTGCCTTTCGGCCTAGTTTTTGATAAATACATTATAACTAGAATAATATGGCAGGCATTGTGGGTCATCTCAGGTTGTATTTATCTAATTTTAAGACCTGGTAAGGACTAATTATTTTTTATTATTTTGTTATTATATCTTCATATGTAAAACGTTCCATGAGTGCAAATGTTAGAATTAATGGTACACAAAAGTAATAAATTAATTGTCTTGTTAATTTACAAGTATTCTATTACATTTGGCTTTAATATTTCTTCTTCTAACTTTCAGCTCTCTCCTCATGGTAGTCAAGAGTGACATCAGAGAAGCAAATCTAAACAAGTAATGTGAAACTTTGGTTGAGTTCAAAGCAAAATGCTGGTAAAAACGATATTTTGGAGGAAAGCAGAGGTTGTGGTGGTGATAGACTGTGGCTGATGATGGCAGCTAGTTACGGGTTTCTTATAAATGAGGAATAGACAAAGAGAGCCAGTTGGCTAAAGATGTAAAGAACACTGGAGCACAGTGAAAGAAATTATTTCACCAGATAATGCTAGAGTTGCAAGTGATGATTTTAAATGTTACAACTACAGCTGGAAAAATCTGGCTTTAAAGAGGTTGAGAGAGTCGGCCAATATGATGAAGCTGGAGGTGATTAGATTATCACGATCAAGTGCATCATTCAGGAATTCAGTGGGAAACTGGCGAGCAGCCTGACCTCTGAGACCTCACGAACGTGGAACAAACACACACTCTCACATAGAGAGAAAAGGAGGGAGTAACGGGAATAGGTGTGAGATGTTGGGCCCCATTAGAAGCACGAGGGGTCAACGGCAAATAATTACATTTTCCATTTACAGCTTTTTTTCCAAAGCACTGTTTATGTCCTGTTATTATTTTATAAAGCGGAGTAACAGTTTTGTTACAGGACTACTTAACAATGGACTCTGATATAGCTCTGACCTTTTCAACTAGACTCGTTTCAGCTCAGTGTGTGAATGGCAGCTAATAGCGCTAGTGATAGCTCAGGCCACTCTTGTGCTCTTTAATGTCTAACTTTCTTGTCTGAGGCGGTTTTTTTTCCCCATCTGAAAGTTTACTACTTTGGTTTTGTAAAAGAAAATGGCATGTTTGAAAAATGAGTGCAATATAATAGGAGTGGCTGTCAGTACAAGAACAAAAATCTTGGAAAAACAATACGTTGTACACCATATCTTGCCAGTATGTGATAGCAAAAGCATCAACAAGTGCCAAATCTTTTCAAAACACTGTAAAATTACTACACTGGTTAGTTTGGAGATATTCTGATGTATTCTCTTAGTTTCCGAACAGATTTATCATTTTAAAAAATACACTTTTGTATCATTGTAACCCCATGCAGTCTTAAGCTGTACAAAAAGGACTTTATTTCCTACCTTTATTTGGTGTTGTGGCCAGCGGTTATGGAAATCTTTGCCTGAGCTCATTTGTTTTTGTTGATAGCCTTCTAATCACATGCACATGCTCACAATCAAGCATAACCAAACAAGGGAAAAAAATACAGACGCTCATGCAACACAGATCAAATGAGCCTTTAAAATGCTGAAAAGGGAGCATTGTGTGTGACTGTTTATCCTTGGTCTCTTAAAGGAGAAAACATGCAATTAAGAGCAATAAATAATTAGCTCTGTTCAGAGAAACTTCTGTTTTCAGTGGGCGGTAAAGCTGATTTCCAAGAACAAGGTACAGAGATGATGATGAGGATCATGTGCAACCCTGAGACAGAACTTTATCACATAATTAGGATTTTTCTCATTATTTATTTTTATTTTTTTGCAAAGTGATGAAACAAGCATTTACTCACTATAAATAATATGTATAAGTAAAAGTCACAACCCTGCTTAAGTAATATAAATATTCAAGTGTCAATATCTGCTAAAGTATTCATTATGAAGAATGAGATACGCGATATTACCAGATCATAAGAATTGATTCATTAATATTAAAGTCACTTTAATGTTGTAGCTGGAGATGATCCCCTGGGCACCTTGATTAACTTATTACACATTTAGATTTTAAATTTTGCTAATTTTTAAGTAAGTAAAGTTTTAAAAGTATATAGAGAATGTAATACAAAGTACAATATTTCCATCTAAATTATAAGTAGAGGTGTAAATGGCATAAAATACTTAATTAAGATAATTAATTAAGCAAACCTGTACTTCAATAGATATCTACCGAAGTACATTCCAGCATTGGTTTTATCCATGTTGCCATGCAATAGTGCTGATCATGTAAGATTAACAATAAACAATATTAATCTAAGAGGAGTAAACTTTGCCACATGGTCCCTACATTAAAGTCCGTATTTCTCAGGCACACGGGGGGACGAACAAAGTCCATCTTGCTCCTCCACTGGCAGTAATACTACCAGCCTCCTTACGTCCCTTTGCCTGAGAAATACGGACTTAATGTAGGGACCATGTTCAACCTGTTTTGAATATAGTTATAAGGGTTTCTTTTTCTTTATATTGTTGTTTATTGCAACTGGTTATTGTGGCCTACTTAGTCTCATCAGTTATAACAGTTACAACAGTTCTTGCCTCCATGCCCCCTACACCATGAACTCAGAATTCTGACTTTTTTCTCAGAATTCCGACTTTAATCTCAGAATTCTGACTTTAATCTCAGAATTCTGACTTTTTTCTCAGAATTCTGACTTTAATCTCAGAATTCTGACTTTAATCTCAGAATTCTGACTTTTTTTCAAGTGGCCCTAATCCTCTTCCGTACCTCATTGACTGCTGTAGCAAAATGGGAGAAAGTCCGTTCCTCGCAGCGAGCCGCTACTCTT